>JAJPUD010001549.1:181945-251474 GCA_023553655.1 Myrmecobius fasciatus | reverse complement strand
AATGTGCAGTGGTTATCTTCAGAGACTCAGATATTTGTGTCAGGGGGGAAGGGGGAAGGTTAAAAGGGTCATGGTTTTAAGGTTCAGTCTCTGGCAGTATGGAGGAAGGATCATAAATTCTGATAGGTTTGGGAAGAAGCTAGGAGCCACTGAGACTGAAGCCAAAAGATAAGGGGTATGTCTATGTATTAGAGATGGGCCATCTGGAGGTTTTCTGACTCTTTGGAATGATAACTCTGCAGCCCAATTATTCCTGATGATCAGAAGGGGAGAGGGGGATTGCTACTGAGGCAGAACAATTGAGGGAAACTGAGACATGGAACTGTGGCACAACACTCTTCAATTATATTATGATCTGAAGTTCCTAGTCTCCCAGCCCATCTCCCCTGAACTAGTCATTCTTTCCTCTTCTCCCTATCTTGAGCTCTTGCTAAACCAATTCAACTCTACACTGTCTTTTCTCTTGGTTCCCTTTATTTCACCAATAGTTCTCTGTGCAGTTTCAGCCTCAGATCATTTCCACAATCTGCCACCTTCACTCGCATACAAAGGATGTTGAATGAAGGTGGAAAAAAAATCATGGAACCATTTTGATTGGGTGCACTACAAATTTATATTACACAATATCAAGTGAACCTTTATTGCCACCAGGGAATCCTCTTACAATATCTACCAATCAAGTCACTATCTTACTCTTCACAACATCTCTTTCAAATTTTTTTCATTCCTTACACTTTCCTTGGCTTCTCTCCCCTCTCCTTCTAAGGTGAAAACCTTGTCTCATATTTTACATATTTTACAGAGTCCATTAGTCATTAGCCATAAGGTCCCTCTTCTCTTCCTCATTTTATATCATTCATATGCTTTTTTGCCATGATGTCCTTCTTCACCCCTGTCTCATATGATGAAGATGCCTTATTTGTTTATCAAGACTTATCCTTCCACTTGTTTAAGTGATCCCATTATGTTCTGTCTCTTCCAACAGATTGTTCCCTCTGTCATTCCGACTTTACCAATTATTTTGTCTTTTTCTTTCTATTGGCTGCTTCCCCTACTGCCTACAAGCATGCCTCTCTCATTATCAAAAACCTTCACTTGATCCTTCTGTCCTTGATAATTATTGTTCTATGCCTCTTCTGCCTTTTGTGGCTAAACTCTTTGAAAAGGCTTTCTATAATAAGTGCCTTCACTTTCTCACTCTTAAGCCTTTACAATTCAGCTTCAGATTCGTCATTCTACCTAAAATACTCTCTTCAAAGTTAATAATGATCTCTTAATGGCCAAATTCAATGGCCTTTTCTCAGTCCTCATTCTCCTAGACATTTTTTCAATTTTTAAAGTTGTTGATCCCTCCTTGATGCTGTCTTTTTTCCAGACTTTTGGAATACCACCCCCCTTATTCTCCTGATACCTATCTAAATATTCCTTCTCAGTACCCTTTGTTGGACCCTCTTCCAGATCACACTATCTAACCATAGATGTCCCCCAGGGTTTTCTCCTGAGCCCTCTTCTCTTCTTCCTCAATACTACTTCACTTGATGATTTCATTGGCAATTTAATCACCATCTCTCTGTTGCTGATTTTTAGATCTACCTATCCTGCCCAAATCTTTCTACTGACCTCCAATCTCAATTACCCAACTGCCTTTCAGATATTCCTAACTGGATGAATAGTATCCACCTTAAATTCAATGTGTCCAAAATGTAACTCATTATCTTTTCCCCTAAACCCCTCCCTATTCCTGTGTTCCCTATTACTGTAGAAAGTGACACCATCCTCCCAGTCTCACAAGCTCACAATCTCAATTCCTCACTGTCTCTCACCTCCCTTATCTCACTGTTACCACTCTGAGGCAGGTCTTCATCATCTCTTGCCTGAAATATTATAATAGCATGTTTCTGAGTTCACTTGCTTCAATCTCTCTCTACTCCAATTCATCCTCTCCACCAAAGTGATTTTCCTAAAGGTCTGCTCCAACCATGTTGCCCCTCCCTACACAAAAATCTCCAAACTCCTTTCTGTCTCACAAACAAAATGTTCCATTTTTTGGACATTTTCTCTGGTTGTCTCTTATACCTGGAATGCTCTCCTCCTCATCTCCACTGAATGTCTTCCTTGGTTTCCATTAAGTTTCAACTTAAATCCCATCATTTACAGGAAACTCTTCTTAATCTTATTTGCTTTCCATATATCCTGTATATAACTTGGCTGTACCTACTTATTTGCTTTTCTTCCTTCCTATTAGATTGTAAGGTCTTTGAGGATGAAGATCACCTTTTGACTCTTGGTACTTCCAGTGCTTAGCACAGTGGGACATAGTAGGTACTTAATGAATGTCCATTGACTGACTGACCCATAACTTAAGGTCCATTTGCATAAGAGTTTCACCCTTGATTGAGATAGCTTACTTAATGCTTCCTTCCTATATAAGGATTAGAGTTGATGAGAGCTTAGGGAAAGAAAAATCCTGGTCTTCAGCCATTTGGCTTCGAGAGAGAACACACATAATTCTATAGCCTCTTCAATGAGAGTCCTTAAAGGAAGAAAATAATTCTGGATGAAATAAGTAGGTAGAGGAGTCAACATTTCAATCATGTCCTATTCCCAGACTGCTACACTAGAGACTTGGAGAATCTCTCCTTTGATAAGATCTGGGACACTCGGTTGAGCTATAACCAATTTTAATGAGAGGTCATTCACTCTATACTGTCTGGCACTGTTAAAATTTAGGTTTAAGTGGCACTCCTGCTCACCATATCAGTTCCATAAAGAAGAACATATGGTAAATAAACCTATTTATTTAAGCCCATAGCAAAAAACACAAATTTTAACAATATTGGGGTAAGGGAGAGCAAATATATTTCTAGCCCAATACCTTTTCTTTGAGGAAAATGAAGAAGCCATCTTCTGAACCAGAAGTATGCTGGGCTCATATTCTCTTTTTTCATTTTTTTATTAAAGCTTTTTATTTATAGAACATATGAGTAATTTTTCTACATTGACCTTTGCAAAACTTCTGTTCCAAATTTTTCCCTCCTTTTCTCCACCCTCTCCCCTAAATGGCAGGTAGTCTAATACATGTTAAATATGTTAAAATAAATAAATAGATAAATCCAATATATGTATACATATCTATACAGTGTTTTGTTTGTTTGTTTGGTTTTTGCTGAGGCAATTGGGGTTAAGTAACTTGCTCAGGACCACACAGCTAGGCAGCATTAAGTGTCTGAGACCAGACTTGGACTCAGGTCCTCCTGACTTCAGGGTTGGTGCTCTATCCACTGTGCCATCTAGCTGCCCCTCTATACAGTTATCTTGCAGCACAAGAAAAATCGGATCTAGAAAGATAAAGGGAAAAAAAAACCTAAGAAGGAAAACCAAATTTAAGGAAACATTCACAGAAAGCATTAAAATGCTAGGTTGTGTTCCATACTCAGTTCCCACTGGGCTCTCTCTGGATGTATATGGCTTTCATCATTGCTGAACAATAGGAAGTGGTTTGAATCACTTCATTGTTGAAGAGAACCATATATTGAAGAGAACAATGGAACATAGTAGGGACTATGTCCATCAGAGAAGAGAACCATATCCATCAGAATTGATCATCATATAGTCTTGTTGTTGCCCCGTGTATAATATTATACATATAATATAGATATATAATACGTATAATATTATATGTATAATCTCCTGGTTCTGCTCATTTCACTTAGCATCAGGACTTTCCGAAATCATCTTGTTGCTTGTTTCTTATAGAACAATAATATTCCATAACGTATTGGGCTCATATTCTCCATGAATATAGTTGATAAATTTTTAGTGTGAGGATTTATACCTCAGAAATGGTAAGTGCTATGTAGGGGCCAAATTTAGTGTTTTGTTGATTGCCTAGTTTTAAAAAAAGGATGGAGAAAATGTTAAGAATGCAAATTAGACTCAAAAGTGTATATTTTCTCCAAGAATCAATTGTTAGAATTAGAATAGGAAACTGTTCTGATCCAACCTCCTACTTCCACTCCAGAAAGGAATTAAAGTCTCCTTTACAGAAATGTGGATGGAGAAGACTCTAGAGATGTATATTCATACCTATTCAAGCCTCATCTAGACAGACTCATATAGACACATATAACCTATAGAGACCATAAAGTACACATTTCCCCTTACATGTATTACATATTGTTTCTTCAATTAATATCTAAGATCCTTGAAGATAATGTGTTTCTTTGTAACCTCAACACCTAGTAGTACATAACAGGTGCTGAATAAGTGTTTGTTATTTAACTGATTGCTTCATTATTAGCTTTGCATGATCTTGTTGATTTATTCTGATCATCAAAAGTTGGGAAACTGGCAACAGAATCTAATCAATAAACCTGTAGCTTTTCATAACTTCTAAGGAAGATGAATTTGTCCATCCTACTATTCTCAAGAAGAGTGAGGCAAAAGATGTGACAAATCAAGTCAGAAAAAATTGATCCTGTTGACTGTGTTCTGTAGCCCAATAATCACATAAGCCAAGATGGTGAAATGATCACAGGACTTTGGTGACAGCACCCATTATCTTAAAGAGCAATTTAATGGGAAAGAACAATTCATCTTGCTTAGTGAATGAAAAATGTCTGATATCTATCATTTTTATAGCCTAGCATACAGAATAGCACAAAGTCAGAATTCAGGGGATCTTTTACATTCTAAACATACATTATTCCAGAACTATTTAAGATAATTTCATTTTTAATTTAAAAACTTCTATATATTTTTTACATTCTCTAGATATATTATTCCAGAAGTATTTAAATTTTCATTTCTGAAGAAGTTACCATATTACTCCCTAAACTAATTTTCTTCCTCTTAAATAGAAGAAAGGAAGTTTCTTAATGACCAAAAATTAAAATGAGTCATGTTCTTCCATCTTTACTTTTTCTGCTTTTCAAGAATATTCTTCAATCTAATGGTGGAATAATCAAAGTGCAGCAAGTTACTCTGTATTCTGCAAGCCATGCAGTGAAGGGCAAATAATGTCTTAGCTCAAAGCATTTTTTTTGGTCAAAGCTCCTTAGCACTGCCTTTCTTCTCCCTGAGAACATCCATTCTGTTAGACTACCTAGAGGAATAACAACTCTGGTTCAAAGACTTGGCAAATTCACTTATGTCATGGTGAAGAGTAGACAAGATCTGAGTCCCAGAGAATGCAATAGTAAAGTGAGAAAAAAACCATTAATGTTCCCACATACACCTTCAAACGCTATATTGGGTTCATTCACCATAAACTCTCAGTGAAGCTCCAGCAGTAAATGTTTGCTTAATGTAAAACAAAATTATTTTTAAATAAAGATAAACTGAGGTTTCCCAATTCACCTTTCAAGACAGCTAAATGATAGCTATATTTCAAGATAGCACTATATTTCAAGATAGCTATTGCACCAAATGGCTACTAGAAGTAGTTAATTATGATTGAGTGTCAAGATAGCTAAATGAATCCCAGAATCCCAGAATTGGAAGATGTCTCAGCTACTATAAATGGAAAAAAAAACCTTCCCATTTTGGATTTAACTTGACAACTTCTGGAGGCAATCCATTCAATTTTGAGGAACCTGAATTGTTAGGAAGCTTTTCTTGGTATCCACCCTAAATTTCTCTCTCTACAAATTGGACACACTGTTTTCTTTTCTAGGGCTAAACAAAATGATTTGAAATTGTCTTTCACATATTAGACCTTCAAATAGTTGAAGGAAGCTATGAAAACTCTCAAAAGTGAGTCAATGGCTGCCCTTGGAATCAATAAGAGATGGATTCAAATGACACTTCAGATATTTGCTAGATGTAATACCCTACCTGTAAAATGGAGTTATAACAGCAATTACATCATAGAATTGATGTGTGGATCAAATGAGATATTTATCAAGTACTTAACACACTACCTTTCCTATAATAGATACTTATTCCCTTACCCTAAAGTGTTTTATTTTTTCCTCCAAGCTCACTATATCCTAATCTTTCTCTTTTTTTTTTTTTGAGGGTTGGGGGGTAGTAAAGCAGTTGGGGTTAAGTGACTTGCCCAGGGTTATACAACTAGTAAGTGTTAAGTGTCTGAGGGCGGATTTAAATTCAGGTCCTTCCAACTTTGCCAACAAGGCTTTATATACCATACCATCTCGTTGGCCCTCATGCTCCCATCTTTGAATCAAACTCCACTTAACATCTCAGGCTCTTCATCAGCCATGTAGCAAGTCTCTTAATTAATTGATTGATTTAGTCCTGGTAATATTCTCTTTAATTTCTAATGCCCAGAACTGAATACAATACTTCAGAGCAGAGGATAATAGAATCATAATCTCTTTATCCCTAAAGGTCATGCCTTTTTTGTGTAACCTTCATTCATTTGCCACATTACAAACCTCTGTGAAGTTTGTAAACCACTGAAATCTCTAGGGCTTTATTTGTTTGTTTAGAATAGCTGTCATTGAACAGTGAATGCCTGGTAGTCTATACATCTGAAGTTAGCTAAAACACAAGTATAAGGAAAATCACCTATATTAAACTTCATTTTATTAGATTTAACCCAATATCATTATTTGTCAAGAACTCTTCGGTGTCATCCAATATATTTACTATCCCTCTCAGCTTTTTCTCCATGACATTTAATGAGCAAGATATCTATGCCTTTACTCAAATGACTGATAAAAACTATTGAATAGCACAGAACCAAGCAGAGGTAACAAGAGCACTCCAAGTTGATGCTCAATCATAATTAATTACTTCTGATAGACAAGTGGTATTAATTAATACAACATGGGGCTTGGAGTCAGCCTCAGATACTTAGCTATGTAACCCTGGGGAAGTCACCTAATTCCTATCTGCCTCAATTTGAAGTAAAATGTAGATAAGCATAGCAGCTAACTAACTAGGGTGCTGTGAGAATGAAATGAATTAATATTTGTAAAGTACCTGGCACACAGTAGGTGCTTAATAAATATAAGCATCAAGGGAAACTAGATGGTTCATTGGACCAGTCCTGCAATCAGAACCTAGTTCAAATCTGGCCTCAGATACTTACTAGCTGTGTAACCCTAGACAAGTCATTTAACCCTAATTGCTTCCAAAAATAAATAAATAAAATCATTTATTGCTCCCTTCCCTTCTCTACTTGAATCTGGCTATTCAGTCAGTTCAAAATCCTTCTAATTGTATAGATACAATTACATGTTGAGTTTATCTTATTATAGACAAATGTTTCTATTTTAACTCAGATTAAAAATGAAATAGAAAATATTGTTTTTCACAAGGGACAGAAGAGAGATGTTACTGAAATCTCAATTTGTTTTATTTATTTTCTTCACAGGAATGGTTAACTTTAACTTTTAATGGATAACTTTAGGCATTTTGTAGTAAATAATAGATTCTAGGTCCTTGCTTTACAATCATGCTGGCTTTCTGGTGAAGTCATAAAATTTCCTCCCTTTCAAACCTCACACAAATGAGTATTCTAATTTTTTTCCCTTGAGATCAGTTAATATTTATTATTGAATTCTATTTTACCCTGAAAGTTTCCAAACAAGAAATGATCAAGAAGTATGAGGGAAAAACAAGATTAAAAATTATAAAGAATATGTACAATGAAAAAGTAGGGCTATACTAGAATGATTTTTGAAAATCATTTGTTAGTCCCAAGAGAACAAAGATATACCAACATTCATCCTTTTTTTCAACAGGGAAATGTAATAGGGAAGATAGGAGGGATAAAATAAAAAAATAGAAAATCACAGGGTTTTTTTTTTCATTAAGAATTTCCTGGTGACCTTAGGTTTCCAGACAGCTTAACATATTGGTATTCTTTCCTTTACTGAAGTTCTTTGGTTTCATTCTCCACCCTCAACAACCCTCCTAGGTACATTGTTCCAACCCAGCAAGAATAAACCAACAACCAAATACTAGAATCTTCGCACATGAGCTATATATACAAAAAAAGAAATCCCATAATCTGTTCATATCCCCCAATATACCTATCCCTGGAACCATGCAAGTCAAGAAAATGAGAGTTCATTAGCTTCAGGGGACTTGACAACATTCCCAATACACAAGCTGTTGTGAAAATTGTTGTGGGAGAACTCTGGCTCTACCTCAACTCAAAATAGTGGCTAAAAAGGCAGAAATAAAATTTGGTCTGTGCTGTAGAGGAAAATATGTTTGTTCCTTACTTTTTGACTCCAGTTGTATTCTAAAATAACAAGAGATAATTAGACAAAGTTATGCAACAACCTGGAATGGAAGTTACTAGCAGACAACTGCTTCAAATAGAATTATCCAATCTATGTATAGCAAAATGCCCTCATTTGATCAATTGATCTAAAATATTGAAGTTCACTTCACAATGAACCCTCAGACAACGAAAGTGTTCTCAAAGCACAATCATATTGAAGCATCCAATCAAGAGAAAAGAGGAGAGGGAAAAGCATCTTAACTAAAGTAGAAGAATAGTAGATGGATAGCTCTGAACCCTTAAGATCCTAACTACAAAGAGATGAGTAAGGTCCATTGGTAAGAGAAGAGGTGATGTTCAATCATCCCAGATAAAAGGATAAAAGTGATTGGGATAAGAAAGAGAGAAAGAAAGAAACAGAAAGAGGAAAACAGAAATAGAGGAAAAGAAACAGAGAACAAAGAGACATAGAATATTACCTGTGATTCTAGTCAATAAATGCATACTCCCTAAATTAATGTGAGGAAGATAAGGTAACTGTGTTATATTCTTTATTGATCTAAACTCCCTCTTTTCATAATCTACATGGTCTATTCATTCTGCCCTAGATTATTAGTATTAATGAGACCTACAGCCTTGGTTAGCCTTCCTGGAATTCCAATGTTCTCTTTGACTTCCTGTTATCTTCTCTTGTCTCATGTTAAACAAGATGTAGTGACAGTAACATAGTGTTATGACCACCAACTAATAAAAACACCCTTATATAATAAGTATGACCAAGAGTATTTCTTTACTTAACCATTGATTTTCATGACAGCTAAGCCTTTACCAATTTTTCTTTCCTTCTATTTGAGTAGAAGACTTGGTTTCCACCAATCTCCTGATCAATAATCTGGTTGGATTTAGCTTTTTTAATTGATCTTTAATTCCCAGCAACCATCTTAAATTCATCTGCTCTGTGATACATGATCCCTTCTTCTAAAGAAAAAGTGGGGAACAGCCACCCCACAGGTTATATAGGCCCTGCAAAATCATTTGCTAAAAAAACTACATGTGATGATGAATTGAAAGCTAGATACAATAATTTCTCCCAGCTTGAGTTCTATAAATTGATAATTTTGTATGGTCTGTGAATAATGTTTTAAAATTCCAAATGGCCCTTTGGAAAAAAAATATTCCATACCTCTGTTCTAAAGAGACTGTAGTGCCTGTCCTACTACAACTCTTTAAAGATACCGGATTATGATTTATGTTTGATTTAAGAGATTTTCAATAGTAATTTTAGTTATAAATGTAGTGGTGATTACCCTGGTTCCAATTTCTTGAGGACCAAGTGAGTTACATTCCACCCCTTACCCAGGGTTCCCCAGTACCTTAATGGGTTTTACTGGCAAATAGTTTCTCTACCATTGGCTCAAGCCCTATCAATTTTAATGTTTCCCTAATTTTAGAAATTCTCTGAACTCCAGTTTTATGTAATCACTCCAGTTCTGTGTAATCACTTAACAATCCAGTTAGCTTTTGCAAATGATTATTTGTTTCAAATACATAATAAAAATAAATATTTAAACATTCCCCACTAATACCTGGGGGGAGGTGCATAGCATTCCCTTGTATATCTTCAATCTCTGGAGAAGAAGAAGAAGAATTAGGTTCACAATTTAACTCAGCTTCTATATAGAATAGTTCCACCAAGTTTGAAGTCCAAAGGCCTCTTTGGACTTAAGTCCCAGGAAGCCACACTTTTCAGGACTTCCCTGCTGGATTGACAGCAGCATCTGTCCTGGAATACCATTTCCAAAAATGCTCTAATTGAATTTTCTGGATCTAAGGACTCTACTACCTGCACCTTAGAACTGAAAAGGACAAATGAAACAAACCAAAAGCTTGCACCCCTTTTCCAAGGCCACAGGACTTAAAGTGAAGAGTTTAACCCTTTCAGAACTCCTTCCTCTTTTCTAACTCAGTTCATAGTGTCTGATAAATAGAACCTTAACCCTTTGGAGGCTGCAAGGAAGAGACCATGTCAGTCTGCCAGATTGAAAGATACAGTCCCTTCTGACTATGCAGCCAGTGGAAAGAGGTTTATTCCTCGTCATAGGAAGCATATATAAATGCAGAATGTCTTCTCCCTGGCATCTCCAACTCTCTTTAAATCCTAATACTCATGTAAGATCAAACTGTACTCTATTCAACTTCATGCCCTCTATGTGCCAACCAAACAGGTCTACTTGGTGTTATACATTCCATCCTTTCTCTAGAATGTACTCCTTGGAACCACCAACTCATTTCAAGATTCAGCTCACAAGATACCTCCCTACATGAGACTTTTCCTGATCTGTCCAATTGTTCATGCTAATCACTCTCCCAGATGACTTTGTTGATTCTCTGCACTATATATTATATATTTTCTTTTCTCTGTATTTGCTATATTCCTCCAGTAGAAAGTGAACTCATTTATCTTTTTTATCCCAAGTACTTAATACTTTACACATGTTTAATAAAAGTTTGTTGAATGAATGATTACAGGTACCCTGATTACCTCATTACCATTTCAGGGTTGATTCTGGTCCTGAGAAATGAAGCAGCCCTCTATGGATTTTAGACAATTGGCCCAGACAAGACTAGTGGGCCCATTCTGAGTAACCTCTGGGATGTTAAGGCTAGCATTGTTTCTTAGTCAGGACGACAAAGGCAGCTATAGACTTTTGAAAATAAATCAGTGAATGTGATTATGATACCAGTGTAAAAGAGAAACCTAGCTCTCTTACATAAATCCCAGGAAGTATCTGAAAAAATAAATGATAAAACCAAAATGAAACAGAAAAAAATTCTTCCATCTAGTGCAGAACTGCATAAAATGATCACCAGAAGCTAACAGTGGCAGGGAGAATGATAATGCCAGGAAAATCAGCATGCTCTCAGGTAAACAAGGAAGCTGGCAGAGATAGAGAGAGAAACTATGACAGGGAAGTCAGCACAAGCTCCAGAAAATGTGCCAGAAACAAGCCAGCACTCTGAAGGGACTGAAGGTCACAAGCCAGCACAAGCTTCAACAACTGGAAATCTGAAGTCAGGTCCTATCAGAATAGAAGCAGCCACCACAAATCACTGAAGAGAAAAACATACAGATCATGTAATCTTTGGAATTTGAAGAGCCATGGCAGGAGATAGGGCCAACACAGAGCTTTATACCTCACCAGCATGAGAGCCACCATAGATTGGGCAAGAAAAGAATATAATCAAGACCAGAACTTCCAGTGGATAACCAAGAAACTGACCTAACAGCTAGTGATTGAGACTGAGGATGAACTTAATATCTGTTACCTTATTGAATTTAGCAAGAACATTTAAACTAAAAATGGAACAGGACCAAATAAGGTCCATGTAATGAATTCAAGATTGTCAGTGGACTGGCACAAATGCAAAATTCCCGAACAAGAACTGAAAACAAATACTATGAGTAAACAGAAGAAAATACTAAAGGGAAAGAAAAAAATGCTAGGAATTAAGAGTTAAACTTGGAATAGGAAAGCAGTTCTACAACTGTAAGAAAACCAACAACAACAAAAAATAATTTGTTACAAAATCTACAGGGATAGCTTGGAAAAATGAAGCAAAGGATTACAAATGAAATTATAAATGAAATGAAAATTTCAGAAAACTTTTGAAGGGAAAATAAAAAGCTTTGTAAAGTTGAGAAATATTACCCAAGTAGTAGATCCCCTGAAAAACAGAGAAAATGTAAAGTAACTACTACCAAATACTGACCTTCAAAACATATCAAAAAGATAATTTAAAAATTATAAAACTCCCTGAATATTGTGATTTATAGATAGATAGAGAGATAAATCAAGAGTTTCCAAATCAAAGGAAAAAATAGTGCCAGCAGCCAGAAAGTATTCAAGTACCAGAAAACATGGTCAGAACCACACAAAGCTTAGGAGTACCTACTGTAAAGAAGGAAAAAAAATTGAATAAGGATTTCAGAAATCACATAATTATACACAGTCAAGTAAAATAACTGCAAAATGATTTTAAAACTATGATTAATGAAATGACTAATTACAACTTCAGAAGCATAATAATGAAGCATTCTTTCCCTTACTTGGCAGAAACATGATTGGACTAGAGGTACAGAATGAGGCATACTTTTTCAAACCTGGCCAGTATGTGGATTTACTATGTATTAGACTATACTTTTTTGTTAAGAGGGAAGACTTTGGATTTTAACCTCAGTGTCTCTGAAAGTCAGACACCTCCAGCCTTACCAAAGACCAATAAGTTATCAAGCAAAGTCACCATGGTTCTTGCCTATAACAGAGTCTATATCTTGATGTGTCTGAAGGAACAAATCTATGATGTTATTGCCTATCTGGGCAATGTTGGACCAAAGTACTTTGAAAAGGCCAGGAATTGGACATTGAAACTTGGAGCCAAAAAGTTTTCATCAAGGATATCAGTAAGGAATTTGTGGAGGAGTTCATTTGCTCAGTGCCCTGTATGAAAATCATTACCTCCTTATCACTTCCCTTGCCAGATCTTGCATTGCTCATAAACAGATAGAAATTGCCTTCCAGGAGGGAGATGACATGTCCCATGGAGCCAAAGGAAAGGGAAATGATCAGATCCAGTTTGAGCTCACCTGCTACTCCTTAGTCCCTCAGATTAAAATCATTGCTCCCTGAAGGATACCTGAATTCTACAATAGGTTCAAAAGATGCAACAACCTGATGGAGTATGATAAACAACATGGAACTCCAGTCACCCCCAAACACCCATGAAACATGAATGAGAACCTTATGCACATCAGCTATAAGGCTGGAATTCTGGAGAACCAATAAATGGATGGAGTAAAATAATATTTCAGGCCAAAACACTTTAGAAGGTCATCAGGAAAGATCTGTTTCAGTGGGGTAAAGGGAGAGCACAGTCAAATGCATGTAGTTTCCAAACAAATCAGCAGCAGGCTATGTTGCAACAAGTCATCAGCAAGGCCCCAAGCTACAAGACAGGCTAGCTGCAAGGCCTTTATCCCTTGGAATAGGCCAGCACTAATTCAGTACCCCTGGCAAAGATACTTGGGACAATGCTCTATCCAACCCAAGAGTAGAACCCAACTTTAACATAAAATTAAATGTCAAAATATAGGCTGGGAGATGAGCAAAAAGAAAAAAAGAAGAACCTGACCATAGAAAGTTACTATAGAGACAGGGAAAATCAAAGGACATTGTCAGAAGAGGATAATAATATCAAAATGGCTACATGTAAAGCCTCAAATTAAAAATATGAATTGGTCTCAGCCTTCCCTTTCCATCTTCCTCCCCCCCCAAAAAATCCTGTAAGAGCTCAAAAAAGGTTTCAAAAATTGAATAAGAGGGATAGAAGAAAAATTGGGAAGAGAAATGAGAGTAATTTCAAGAAAATCACGAAAAAAGATAAGGAATGTTAAAGGAAGGTAAATGAAAAGATGTACAAAAATTCACTGAAGAAAACAACTCCTTAAAAAGATAAATCAGGCAAATGAAAATAAATATTTCCATGAGATCTCAAGAAACAATAAAACAAAATTTAAAAAATAAAAAATAGAAAGAAAATGTTTCCTGGGCTATTTAAGTCATGATAGATCAATACTCAAATTGGAATCTCAACCATGGAGAGGACGCTCTGCCTGGGACCCTCCTGGTTAGGACTTGCAAGGTTGTGATCCAGGATTCCCCAGCCAGAAGTCTGCAGTGTTGGTGCTTCCTCTGAATTGGTGATATTCTTTCTTCTCTCCTCCTCTAGTCTATTTCTTTGTATTGCACTAGCTATGTTAAACATAGGATGCATTAAGTGCTTTTGCTGTAAGAACTGTTAAAATTCTTGTTTTTCTTTGTTGTCAATTCTTGTTTTTCTTCTTTTTTATATTTCATTGTTATTATATTCATTGTTATTAAACATTTTCATACAACCTGGTATCTTAGGTCTTGTGGGAGTGAGCCATTCTGTAGGAGCAAATCATAAATCTTAACCTAACAGTGACCCTGGGCACTCAGTTGCCTCAGCAAAAAAAAAAAAAAAGTAGGAAAGTATATTGCACTAGGAGAAATGGAAAGAGAGAGGTAGAATGGGAATCCCCCAAGAAGAAACATGAAAGACTTATTACAATTGAGGGAAAGATAGAAATATGGTAGGCAACACTTGAACCTATTAGGAAAATCACTTAACATCTCATGCTCTCTCTCTCTGTCTCTGTCTCTGTCTCTGTCTCTGTCTCTGTCTCTGTCTCTGTCTCTCTCTCTCTCTCTCTGTATATATATATATATATATATATATATATATATATATATGTGTGTGTGTGTGTGTGTAATCAGTCAGCCAAGTAACATTTATTAATTACAAACTAAGTGCCAATCACCATGCTAAAGACTGGTGATAGAAAGGACATAAAACAAACAACTGCTGCTCTGAAGAAGTTCATTGTCTACCAATGTATGTTAAATGTGCCCATTTGGATTGTCTGAATGTTTAGGTGAGACTTATTCATACCAAGGTTAGATATCATCTAAGACCTATCCCATCTCTGCAAATTAAACAATGCATACACCATCAGGGTGCTAGTTTAAGAGCCGAGAGAGAGAATGCGAAGAGAAGGCAGTTCCCAAAGCACTGCTAAATCGGGTCTCTCTTTTTTCTCATCTTCAAAAGGGATCTTAGATTATAATTATGTCTGCCCTCTTCAAATATCTCTGGTCTAAGAATGAGTCTGCCTCAGAAGGAAGGCTGCTTCTCTCATCATTCCTAATAGGAAGCACAATACTTGCCACATAAATCTTAGCTTACACTCACCATTGTAGGTCCTTCTCATAAATTTCTGGTTACACCAAAGACTACCACAAATACTGACCAGAAAATACATTTTCCAAGCAAAAAAAATCTCTTTCTAGAATTTCAAGCATGTCAGAAATATGAAAGGCTAATCTTTCTGCCCATATCTTTCCCATTACCTTACTATAGTGTCACTCCAAAGAAGCTCTGGAACTAACTCATTAAGTTCGCTACAGAATTTTCTCTGTCAATCAAGAGTCACATCTTCCTAAAATCACACAGTATTAAGTATCTAGTTGTTGTTCTTTTACTTTACTGGAGAAGAGCCAAGTTGACAAATGGAATTACATTTAAACTGCTGGAATTCATCTAAATAGCCTCTCGGGTCCCTTTTAGCATTCACTTTGTGACTCTAAGTCTCAGATGTTTGGAGTTTTTCAAAAATTAAAAAGTACAATGCAAATATAATCATTATCATCATGAAAGTATCCTCACAAGTGATATAGGAAAGCAAAAAGTGTGGCATTAAACTTGAAGAATGTACATCAAACACATTACAAAATATTCAAAATGGGGATGCATCAAGGGACCAAAGGAATTAAAATAAAAGCCAGGAAATCATTTCAGTAAGCTTATGATCACTCACTCTTCATCTGTTTTTTTAAAATCCATTTTAATTCAAGTGGCAAGTATATTGCCTTTAGGTAGCTATGAAGAATACCTCAGTTTCAGGTATTGATTTTTTTCCAAGAAAAATCTCTGTCCTACTTATACTTGGGCAGGAAGTAGGTGATTAAAAAAACTAGTAAGAAGCATGCATGCTGAAGGAAAAATATAGATGTTAAGCAAATCATCATCCTCATGCAAGGAATGACCCCTGTGATCCAAAGGAGAAATATTCTCTAAAAGCACATAGTAACTACAAATAAATTTATCATTTTTAAATATAAAAAGAATTTCCTAGTGAGCTTACAGAATTATTTGCTGTAATTATGCAGAGAAGAGTAATTTCAAAAGGAAAATTTGACTCTGAAAAGGTTGAACTGAACAAAAGTTCAGGAAAAGTGACAAATTAAAATTATTTCTACTTCACATAGCCTTTGATTTTGTAACTCTCAAATGCACTCAGTAGCACCATAAACTAAAATTCCCCTGCTAGAATCCATGGTCCATGAACTGCTGAACTTCATGTCTGCCCCACATCATAAGACACTGCCATCTGCAGAGGCTCAATAATGACTTAGTATGTGTATTTAAGTAGAAAGTGCCTTTTTCTTACTGATGAAGCAGCTAGATAGGGTAAAGGATGGCATCTTAATAGTTAGGAAAATCTTAGGTCAAATATATTGATGCCTTGCAAAGCAATTAATCTCTCTCAGTCCCTATTTCTTTACTGGTCAAATGGGAGTAACGATAGCCCCTATTTCACAATATTATAATGATTAAATGAAATAATATTTTATGAATTAAGAAAGCACTTATTTAGCACTCATGGTATGCAAAGCACTATGCTAAGTGCTAGAGGTATAACTAGAAAAGTAGGATGGACCCTGCTTTCAAGGAGAATGCTCTCCCACATTCTAATGAGGGAGACAATGCATTTGTAATCTTCAAATGTAAGTTTAATGGAAAGTTTTTATTATTCTCAGGGTGCAGCAGCAAAGCAGAAGGCAATGTCTTCTTTAATATTATTTTCATTGGGGGGGCGGAGCCAAGATGGCGAACTGCGAACAGCTTTCTCTGTGAACTCCCTCCGACATTCCCTCAAACCCAGACATAGTAAGCCTTAAAACTGGTTTCTGAGTGAGGTCCTCGCCAAGCATTTGGACTACAACGCTCTTCTATAAAAGATCTACCTTGAAAGAACTCCGGAGAAGGTTAGCCTCAGGGGAAATCGGCCGCTGGTCGCGATCGGACTCCAGCCGGGGCGGAAGTCAGGGCTGCGATAGAGGGGCGGATTTTGGGCACCCAGGAAGCCCCTGGGAGACGCCTGGGCCACTTTGCTCTGCTTGCGGGCAGGTGCTTTGGCAGATCTGCCTTTGGAAGGGGGTGGATCGAAAACAGCTGAAAACGTGGTCCTGGTGCGAATCTAGCCTGACCAGCCTCAGACCGGAAGTCAACTGTGCAAACTGCCCCAGGGCAAATATAAATTGTTGCAGTTTTCTCGGCTTTTGACCAATATCCCAACTTTAAATCATGAGCAAGAAGCAGAAGAGAGCTCTCACCATAGAAAGCTTTTACGGAGAAAAAATAGAACAGTCCCCAGATCCTGACATTATGAAATATTATTTTCATTGATAAAAATTATATCAGCTTCTTTTGTTGAACCATGTGACAGTACTAAGAACTTGGGTGGCAAGAATTTTCTTTTCTAGGTTTTCAATATTATAGAATTTTTTTTTGCTTTCTAGGAAAATGTCTGAGGCTACTGGACTGGAAATACTGCTGTTCCTATAGTTCTTGGGTTTAAGGTTCCAGTCTGTCTGTAGACAGCCCAGCAGGGCTCTTAGGGAAGATGGTCATCAACCAATGTGGTAAGACTTGCCAGGCATATAGTGCCTCCTATGTCTCCTTCATGGTGCCTCACTATTATCATTATCAAATGAGATAATACCTCTCTCACACTTTTTTAAAGATTTTATTTTATTATTTTTTTGCAAGACAATTGGGATTAAGTGACTTACCCAAGGTCATACAACTAGTACTTGTCTGAAGTCAGATAGATTTGAACTCAAGTCCTTTTGATTTCATGGTTGGTGCTCTATCCACTGCCCTGAGATAATATATCTAAAACATCAATTAAATAGCATTGTATATATACTATCATTATTATTAATTGATAATAAATTAGCATTTTAAAAGGTTACATGTATATTTTTTCTTGCTATTTTTGCAAAAACCTTTAGTTAGCACTTGATCTTAAACCTAAAATTGTACTTGGAAAAAGGGTTGAAGAGTGACCTGGTTTCAATGTCTCTTTTCTATCTCTTGCAACAAAAATGTTTTCATCATTCAGTTACACTCTTCTCTGAGGCTTCCTAACAGATATATCATTCAGTTTTGACAAACAAGAATATGCAAGAATGACTATTTTTAGTCTTTCATCTGTAGCAGAAAAATATCACTGTCAAAATGTCTTTCCTAGAACACTAATCCCTATGAAGATGGTGGCTGTCATCATTTATTTAATGAATTGGTTTTGTCAGATGATGGCCCCTATAAATGTCTGCAAGTTAAGGTTTCCAGGTATTTATCTGCTAAATTTTAAATCTGACAGCTCCAGGAACATAGTATGACTAGAGATAAAGGGGCCAAAACTGTATTCTATCTTTGGAAAATGAAGGCCTACATGAAAAAGTTAAATTCCATAATTAATTCTCTCACCCCAAATCCAGAGATTGTAATGCATGGCAACATTAGGGACAGATATCAAAGAAATAGAAGACTTACAAAGTAGCCAAAACCACAAGCCTGGTGGCAGCTGAGGAAGGAGAAATTGGCAGTCCTCCAAACTATAAGACTTCTAATTTATCAATGATCCCCAGAAGGAATCCAGACACGAAGGAAAAGAAACAAATAATCATAACTATTCTTACCTAGCTTTTAAGTACTGAATGGGCATTGCCTCAGAAAAGCTGAGAGCTGGGAAAGACATAAGTTTAAAAAGTCCAAGGACTTCCACAGCATCCCACTACATATATAATCAGCCCTAATGACTGTACAGCTCTGTCTCACTTAAATCCAATTATTTGCAAGTCGTGATGTCATTGGTCCTCTTTGAGAATGAAGGATGAACAACAACTCTAAGAAATGCTTCCCATTACATAGGTCCATGAGACTCATTATTACGGGTACCAGAGATGCGCTATCTTGAAAGCATTTTTGTTCTTTATTATTTCAAGTACTCCAGTCAATCCCAAACATTAATTTACTCTTCACTAGAAGCAGAGAGTGAGAAAAGAAGCTGAACCTTCCTTATTTCCAAGGCCCCGATGTCCTAGTCTCACTGAAGGAGCTAAGAAAGAAGAACAGATGACATATATATAGTCTCTTCTTTCTGAAAAGTTAATGGAAAAAGTACTTTTTTATAGTTGTATCAGAAATAAATGTTAAAAAGGGGTCTGACAAATGTGGATACCCTATCAACTTTCTCAACCATTGCTATCTGTCTGTGTGGAGGATGCTTAAGGAGCTTCCTTCTAGAAAAATGTTTATGAGGAAATAGTTTGAAGAAACTGTAAATCATATGTAAACATGCCACGTCTAGTTTTTTTGAAAGGGAAACTTTTTAATTGGATTCAGAATAAGGCTGTAAGCATCAGCCACTTCCTTGTTTGCCTCATTTATAGTTGGGGGATCTCAGTGACTCTTACTCACCAAATTTACTAATTGTGAGACCATACATCAGTTCTTGGCCTTTTACTTTGTTTTTCATCATTGTAGAAGAAGGAAGTGAATGGAATCTCAAATCTTGGAAGATTAAACCCCAAGAATCTGGGAATTAGAATCCAGGTTATCATCAATGTTCCCCCCCCCAAAAAAAAAGAAAACAAGGATTAACCTGTAGGTTGGATAAGGAGGGGCAGAAAGGATGTCCCAGTTGTAATTTAAAAAATCATTCATTCAGCATTAATGTCACCTCTATACATATACTTGGTGTGACTAATGCTAAGTTTTGAACCCCCAGAGACCAAGTAAAAGGGAAAGTATACCTGAGCATTAGCATGATGGATCCAACACTAAGTGCTCACATGAGTTCATTGCTAAATTTGCAGTGTGAATATTTATGCCTTGGAATCAGCAAATGCTTCCAATTGGGGGTTGTTTTATTGTTTTATTGATTGTCTAGACTTAGGAAAGAGATAAAGAAAAACATTAATAAGTCAGATAAAACCAAAAAGTGTTTTGTTTCCACATTTTTTTTGAAAGTTCGTTGTTTATCAGCATACATTTGCATGAGCAATATTGGAGGGAAAATTTGTGTTTGTTCTTACCATATCTTCAAAGTAAATATCCATGTGAAAACTGTCAATAGATATTTAAGGGCCTATTATGGATGAGGTACTGTGCTAAGTACTTGGAATACACAAAGAGGGAAAAGTCAGTGGCTGCACTCTAGGAACTCACAATCTAATAGGAATGACAACAAGCAAACAAATATGTGCCAAAGACCTACATACAGAATTTTGAAAGAGAAGGTGTTAGAATTAAGATAGATTAGGAAAAGCATCCTGTAGAAGATGAGATTTTTATTGAGATTTCAAGAAAGACAATGGCCAGAAATTTAAAAGGAGAGCATTCCACACATGAAGGACAGAGAGAACTCTTTCCACTTTTATATATTCAGAATCTAATCCAGTGCATAAAATATGTATATACATATATATAGTATTATATAATATTAACGTATCTTATCTTTTAATACCATAACAATTCAGATTTCTTCTCTGGTACAAAGAGAAAACCAAAAAAAAAATTACGCAGGTTTTCTAGATGGGGGGGCTGCCAGGCCCCTAACTCCCATAATTTGGAAGGAATAATTCTAATGGGTGCTTAATAAATACTTGTTGGTTGTTTGATTGATTGCTAGGAATTTTCAAATAGCTATTGACCTATACCCAGTAAATAATTCTTCAATCACTGGTCATCATCAAAAACTAAGATGTTTTCCAAATGTACATGTTAATTTCTTTAAAAACTAATATTCTCTTTCCCCCCACACATTGGAAATGGTGATGTTTCTACAATGTTTTCCAAACTTTTTTCTTTCTCAAATAAAGACATAATTTAATATTTTTCTTAATGGCTCAGAGTCACCCTTATGAACCTCTAAAATAGTATATCTCAATGACTGAGCTGATGGGCTTTTATCGCTTTCTCTATTTTTTAGATTTCCCAAGTCCTCTTTCCTTGTCCTGTCTTTTTGCTGTTTTCAGTGAAAAATGTCTTCTCCACATCTAACTTATTTAATACAAATTTGTTAGGGCAAATTGTACAACCCCACTTGCATGCAGGCCTCCCCCACATCCATCCTCTGCACATAAAAAGTTAAATATGTGGGCTTAGCTATGGCTGTTTTCCTCACTTCTGAGAGATTCTTTTTGCTGACTTTAGAACTCCTTCCTACGTTTGGTCTTGTTAAGGTGGTAAGAAGCCTACTTGCTATGTAGAGAAGTAGTAAAAGACAGAAATCTGTATATGTCTTCAGTACAAACCCTACCAAACTTAAGGGCAGTAACCATCCCAAAACATTTGGCAGCATTGCCCTTTGGAGGATATCCAGGACCCCTTGACTGAAAGTTCAGCTCTTCTGCCTAAAAACCCCCTTAATTCACATTTTATTGTGTCCCATAACTGTCTCTTATGGCTCATTAATGCAAAATATCTGCACACAGCCCTGCAAAAACAGCCTACTTTCCAACCTGTTTATCAAAGAAGGACAATTTCTTCTTTCAGGATTTGGGCTATGAGACCATGGTGAAATCATTTTATTCTTAAAGGTATAATCATTAGGCCTAATTAAGCTTAATAAGACTATTGTAGAAATGGGAGTGTGGACCAATTTGGATAACTGGAAAGAGATGCTGTTTTAAAAGGAAAATGGAAGAAGAATTTAACTGGGCAGAAGCTTGCCACTTTGGATATGCCAAACTATGATTTTACTATTTTTTATAAATATCTGATGCTATTTTGTGGAAGGGGAGAGGAGGGAAAAGGAAGCAGAATCTATGAACCTGAAACAACCCCTTTCTGAAGATATAGAGAAAAGAGAACCCAGCATATTGTCCCTCCTTGTTAAAATCTGACTGGAAAGAATAATTATATTTTTCAGTCTCTATTATGAATAAAATCCCTAGTATATAAGAAAAGCCTGGTGGAAATTATATATTAAACTACCAAAATAGAAATCCTTTTTGACATTTGAGAGCCATTGTAATATAGTATAAAAATTGCTTAATTGAGGGCCTAAGAGACCTAGGCTCAAATTTCAAATCTAACATTTTACTGGTTTGTGATAATCAGCCAATTACTAAACCTCTATGACTTATGAATGACCAAAAAAATCACGTTACCTCACAAAGTAAAGTGAGAAAAGTATTTAATAAACTGTAAAATTAATTCTGATGTAGACTGGCAATTTTGTAACCCTTTCACACAAAATAAGGGAAGAGAATAGCTAGGAAAATGAATGCTAGGCAAACATTGTCAGAAATGGAAAAAGCATGAACTTGAAGTTGGAAGCCCTGAGTTCAAATGATTGTTTTGCCACTTACTAACCTTGTAACCTCCTGAAACCTTGGTTTCTTTATCTGTGAAATGGGAGCCATGTTTTGGGCACCTTCAAGGATTGTGAGGAACTGAAAAGCACTACATAAATGTGAGTTGTTATTTCATGCCCCTTTTTTCTTTCTTTTTTAATAATATTAGCTTTTTATTTTTTTAAATACATGCAAAGGTAGTTATCAATATTCACCCTTGTAAAATCTTGTATTGTATTTTCTCCCTCCCTCTCCCCTAGACAGCAAACATTCCAATATAAATTAAATGTGCAATTCTTCTATATATTTTCACATATATCATGCTACACAAGAAAAATTAGATCAAAAAGGAAAAAAAAATTAGAGAAAATATATACCATAATTAATTCAACCATTCCCCAACTGATGGGCATCTACTTATTTTCCAATTCTTTGCCACCACAAAAAGAGCTACCATAAATATTTTTGCAAATGTGGGTCCTTTTTCTCCTTTTATGATTTGTTTGGATACCGACCCAGTAATGGCACTGCTAAATCCAAAGGTATGCACAGTTTGATAGTTCTTGAGCATAGTTCCAAATTGCTTTCCATAATGGTTGGAGCAGTTTACAACTCCACCAACATTGCATCAGTGTCCTAATTTTCCCACAATCCCTCCAACATTTATCATTATCTTTTCCGGTCATCTTAGCCAATCTGAGAGATATGAAGTGGTACCTCAGAGTTCTCTTAATTTGCATTTCTCTATTCAATAATGATTTGGAGCATTTTTTCATGTGACTAGAAATGGTTTTAATTTCTTCATCTGAAAATTGTATATTCATGTCCTTCGACCATTTTGTTAATTGGGGAATGACTTGTATTCTTATAAATTTTAGCCAGTTCTCTATATATTTTAGAAAAGAGGCCTTTATCAGAAATCTTGGATGTAAAAATTTTTCCCCAGTTTTCTCATCCCTTCTAATCTTGTCGTGTCCCCATCCTTAATATCAATGCTAGATGGCACAGTGGATATAATATTAGGAAGACCCGAGTTTTCATCTCGCATCACACACTTACTAGCTATGAAACCCTAAGTAAGTCACTAACCTCTGCCTTGCCTCAGTTTTCTCATCTTTTAAAATGGGTAAATTAATAGCACCTCATTCCCAAGGTTATAAAGATTAAACAATATCAATAAAGTGCTTTATAAACCTTAAAGTGCTATGTAAATGCTAGCTGTTTTTGTTAATTATTCTTCCTTTTGTGTAGAACAAACTTCTGTTTGTTTGTTGTTTTAAAGTGGACTTGTTTAACTTGTTAACTGCTAAATTGGACAAATTCATTGACGTAGGAACTACAAATAAGGCTGCAGCAAAAACTGGGAGTCTTAATTGGGATTAAGTGTTTGCCTAGTGTTACACAGCCAGTGTCTGAGGCAGGATTTGAATTTGGATCCTCCTTACTCCAGAGCTGCACCACTTAGCTGCTTCTACTGAAAGTTTTAAAAACTCGCTAGGTGAAAAGTTGATGTGTCACACAGCTTTGTGACATGGAGAAGTGATTCAGATCTAAGTCTTCCTGACTGAAGTCAACTCTTTAGTACCTATTCCTTGATGCCTTTGATAAGTGACCTGTCTTTTCATTTATCCACTCATTCATTTACTTGTTTATTTATCAGACCAGTGGATGAATAATAGAACTACTTCTATTGATGTAGCTTTTCCACAACTTAAAGAGTTTCCCAGCACACTGAAAACTTAAGTGACTTGCCCATGGTCACACACTGAGGTTGGAGGGATATGTCAGACTTCAGTTCAGGTCTTCCAGGATAACTATTTATTTGCTACTCTGCATTGCCTCTCCTATCTTTTGTGAGTTTCAATAAATCAAAGCAGTGAGTGAACAGTTAATGTTCATTTTTAAAATATCATCAGGTGTAATTATTCTGACAATAACCTAGATTTGAGAGGCTGGAGGTAAGTGTATAAGACAGGTGTTTAAAAAAACTGGGTATCTATAAAAATCATGAAATCACTTGGCATCCAAGTGATCTGCTGGTTGCTAAGGAACTGTACTTTTTCTGTGAATCCATGGCATATGGAGTAGGGCTAAATTCAATGGCCTAGATTCTCATCCTACATAGCACAGCTTTCCTGGAGTTTTCTGGGATAGAACTCTAGTTCTGAACAAACTGTCAATCTGGAAGTTGCTACCTCAGCTATTCTTGCCTGTCCTCCCTTTTAGAAATCATTTCAGGGTAGAAATATATCATTATTTCAATGCCTAGATTGTGTAGCATACCTTGGGTCCTTTGGATTATCATATCGGTCCACTCATTAGCTCTGGGGCATTTCAATGGCATACAAATGACAATTATTATCTGTAGTCATCATTGACCGGAAGCACAAATTTTTATATATGTCAGTGTTAAATTAGTGAAATAAACAAAAATAGTTATTATTTAGAAATATGCACAAAAACACAGCCCAATGATGAATTTGGGAATTACCTGACATTTTATTTTATCCCTAAGCTTTTTTTCGGTTCCAATGAAAAATTTGCAAGAGAAATTTTGCAGAAATTAGGAAGGTGACTCTAAATGTCAACAGAAGGGAAAACCAGAAATAGCTTCCTGCCTCTGCTCATTTCAAGAACTAGAAATTCTAAAGTTGAAACAAGTAGGTCTTTAAGCAGCTCTCATAATAGGTTCATTTATGGTTATTAATATCTCTTCAGCTCATATTTTCATTGCACAAAACTTTCAATCAACCTAATTCTTTCTTTGTATTATATTCTCTCTTATCCTTGCCATTCTGAAATTTTCCAAGGTTTTACATCTTCAAAGCCCAAGGATTTGCTATGTATCACTGTGGCTGATAGTTCTCACATGCTACCTTTCATAAACTGCAACACTATGCCTTATACTTAATGGAGGGCAAATGTTTTGCCAACTTACTTTTGGGTAAGTTAACCTCTTTGGGGCAGAGTTTCTAAGTCTCTGAAGTCCCTTCCATCTGTATTATTTTATAACTCTGGAAATGGTTAGAGTACCGTGACCAAAACACTTAATATTCTTTCACTATTCGAAAGGCAGCAGCTAGGTGGTACAGACCTGAGTTCAAATGTAACCTAAAACACTTACTAGATGTATAATCCTAGGGAAGTCACTTAACCTCCATTACCTGTTTTTCTCCAATGTAAAATGGAGATAATAACACCTATCTCCCAAGGTTGTAGTGAGGATCAAATGAAATAACATACGTAAAGATCTTAGCACAGTGCCTAGAATAGTGGGTTTTTTTCCCTCTCCCCCCTACCAGTGCCCTGAAGCAACACTTTTAAATTATAAATTGCATATCAGGTCACAATTTGATTGGTAGAGGGAATTTTCTTACCCAGAGTTTCTTGCTTCAAGGAAATTATAGATCTGGTGCCTTCCCATCCCTTATTGACCTTCTTATATTAAAACACAATAAAATTATGTTTTATAATAATGCCTATGCCAAGAAAAAAAATCATGTTACCAAAGTTACAATTTATTTTTTCTCCTTTAAGATTTATTTAAATTCATCTATGAATTATATATGCAATGTGATGTTGACACAAATAAATAAAAATACTAAAAAAAAAGCATTGAGTACTTATGACACAAATGTGTGTTTTATGCACACAGATGTATCATCCTAGTAATGTGTATGTGGCACTAGCCTAATTCCCTAACCATCCCAGTATATCTATATTTTAGAGTCTATATTATAAATGGAATATCAGGACATACATATCAGGGCATCTTTCACATAAAGAAAACTCTTCAATAAGGATTTTTGGAAAGGCATGCAGTCTTCCCCAGCTTAAAATCTATGTCTTTATTGTAAGCCTGTGAGAAGTTCTGTGCTTAAAAAGTGAGCACTTGCACACACACTTTCAGAATCATCTCTCTTGACCAAAGACATTTGTCACATTTTTCCATAGTCCATTCATATACATCCCTTGAAACTCCCATTCTTCCCCTCCACATCTGTTAAAGTATCCATCTCTGAAGTTGTCTTTCTTTTAGAAATGACCCTTTGCTCCGTCTTCATTCCTTTGACCTCTACTTTACTCTGCCCACCAACCTACCTATGTTATAGGAACACCTTTTTTTTTTTGCTTTTTGCTGAAGCAATTGAGGTTAAGTGACTTGCCCAGGATCACACAGCTAAGAAATGTTAAGTGTCTGAGACCAGATTTGAACTCAGGTCCTCCTGACTTCAGGGCTGGTGCTTTATCCACTGAGCCACCTAGTAGCCCCAGGGACACCCCTTTCTTATAGAAGCATTAAAGTGACCTACTTTAATATGACCTTTGTCCATCATGGTATGACTAAACAAAAGACAAATATCAGTAGTCTTTAATTAACCAACTCCCTAAGAAAAAATCTCCAGGGCCAGATGGATTTACATGTGAATTCTACCAAACATTCAAAGAACAATTAATTCCAATACTATATAAACCATTTGAAAAAATAGGGACAGAAGGTATACTGCCAAATTCCTTCTATGAGACCGATATGGTGCTGATAGCTAAACCAGGTAGGGTGAAAACAGAGAAAGAAAACTATAGACCAATTTCCCTAATGAATATTGATGCAAAAATTTTGAACAAGATATTAGCAATGAGATTACAGAAAGTCATCCCCAGGATAGTACACTATGACCAAGTAGGATTTATACCAGGGATGCAGGGCTGGTTCAATATTAGGAAAACTATCAGCATAATTACTCATATTAATAACCAAACTATCAAAAACCATATGATTATCTCAATAGATGCAGAAAAAGCATTTGATAAAATCCAACATCCATTCCTATTAAAAACACTAGAAAGTATAAGAATAAATGGGCTTTTCCTTAAAATGATCAGTAGCATCTATTTAAAACCATCAGCAAGCATCATACGTAATGGAGACAAACTAAAACCATTCCCAATAAGATCAGGAGTGAAACAAGGTTGCCCACTGTCACCATTACTATTTAATATTGTATTAGAAATGTTAGCTTTAGCAATAAGAGAAGAAAAAGAGATAAAAGGAATTAGAGTAGGTAATGAAGAAACCAAATCATCACTCTTTGCAGATGACATGATGGTATACTTAGAGAACCCTAGAGACTCAACTAAAAAACTACTAGAAACAATTCACAACTTTAGCAAAGTTGCAGGATTCAAAATTAATCCACATAAATCATCAGCATTTTTATATATTACCAACAAAATTCAGGAGCAAGAGATACAAAAAGAAATCCCTGGAGACAACTTTTAAGAAAAGAGTTAGTTTTGAACAATAAATGATGGAGCTTGCTCTGTCTAGTACAAACTGTGGAATTGAAAACCACACAGGAATATAAATGATTGTAGGAGATCGAACAGCAAAAGCCATATCATAACAACCAGCTGAGGACTCGCTGTTCCCAGAGATTATACAACCCACATAAAAAAGAAAAGCTGTGAGAAAAGAGTGATGGAAATTACAGGCTGCATAGAATTCAAAGCCAATAAACAATCCTATTATATACAGATTCTTAGTCTTATAAATCCTATTCATGTATTCATCGGGGTACAGAGGTAACTGTGGATTCCCAAAGGCAAAGCCCATGAAATGTAATCTTTCATAGGTTCTAACTATTTGAGTGCAACCATCAACTCTGTGGGCTAAGCAAGTTATATTTGGCAAAGCTCACTGCCAGAAGGATACCTATCAAGTGAATTGGCAAAAAGGGAAAAGGAATCTCAGAAATTAGTGGAGACCATCTACTTAATCTAAATCATTGGAGATAAAATCTATATTACTGAGATCAAAAACCATTTGAAATTTGAAGTTGATGATATATGCAGAGAACTAAATACTAGAGAGAGAGAAAACATATGGGCAAGAGAGATAACATATGATCCCTGCCCAAATGGAGTTTAAAATATTCAAATTTCCATTAAAAGGAAAAAACCCAAATCTTATATCTTACCAATCCTATGAGCTATTGTGCTATATCTCTCCTCCGTTTCTTAGCTAAACATCCTGAAAAGTTATCTACATTCATTGCCTCCATTTCCTTTGATATTTTTCACTTTTTAAACCTTCTGCAATCTGGTTTCTGATCTCAGCACTCAAACAAAATTGCACTTTTCAAAGTCACCAATGACCTCAATTGCTAGTCAAATGGCTTTTCTCAGTTCTCATACTCTTTGACCTCTTGGCTGTATTTGAGACTTTGTACCACTTTTCTCCTAGTCTCTTTCCTCTCTGAATTTTCGTTACTGCTCTCAGTGGTTCTCCTCCTGCCTATTTGACCACTCTTTTTCCTTATCCTTTGTTGGATTAGCATCCATTTCAATACTTAACTTTGAATATGTGCTCAATTTTGTGTTAGGTCCTTTTCAGGCCCAGTCTCTTGCCCTAGTTCCAGACCCACAGCACTAACTATTACATATTTTATATTGGATGTCCTGTGAACATCTCAAACTCAAACCCTACCCCATTTTCTAAACATTCCCATTTCTTCTATGGTATAGCCATCTTTCTGGTCACCCAAGTTGGCCATTTTGGAGTATCCTTAACTTCTCACTTTCACATACCTCACATTACCAAACATTTGCTATTTCTTGTCATTTCCATCTCCACAGCATCTTTACATGCATTCCTCCTCTCTACTAACATTGCTCCCCTACCCAAAAATTCAGGCCACACTTACCTCTCACAAGAACTTTTGTAGTAACTTCCTAAATGATCTTCTAGTCACTAGTCTCCTCTCAGTCCAAGCCTCAAAAAAAATCATCAAAGTGATTTTCCTAAACTTTAGGTTTGATTATGTCACTTTCACATTCATTAAATTCCAGTGTCTCCCTATTAACTTTAAGAACAAATATAAATGTCTCTTTTGAATTTTTAAATTCTGCCATTCAGAGATATATCCTACCTTTTGAACCTTTTTACACATTACTTTTCACTGAAATAATATTGGCCTCCTGTCTCTTTTTCATTTGGCATTGCCTCTCCCATTTCCCTGCTTCTGAATTGGCTTTCCCCCAAACCTGGAATATTCTCTCATCTCACCACCTCTAAGAATTCCTAGTTTACTTACAAATTAAACTCGAATACTACCTTCCATTAAAGCCCTTCTTGCCCCTTAGCTACTAGTGCCTCTTCCTACACTCACCTCCTTCAAGATTACCATCTTTCTCCTTTGTGTGTGTGTGTGTGTGTGTGTGTGCATGTGTGCATATGCATGTGCACACATAGCCTACCCAAAGAATATAAGCTCCTTATATCTGGTTTTGTTTTTGCATCCTTACTGCCTTTCAAAAGGCCATGTGCTTAGTAGGTGTTAAGCAAATGCTTGTTGAAGAAATCATTCTCTTTAAAAAGGTTGTGAGAAAAGTGGCACAATGGGATTAGAGAAGGAGTAAGTAGCAAAAACAAACAAACAAACAAAAAAAACATAGACCTGAATTGGTAAAAGGAATAACTTCAGACCTCAAGTCCCCTAAATCAGTAAAGTTCCATGTCTAGCTCTTATCCCTGTCCAGCTGCTATAATTAAGCTTAACTACTCAGAATGCACTTCTCTGAATAGCAAAGATTCTCATATGTCAGTCAATCTGGTGATAATTCAAGGATAAAATCTTCTAATTTATCAGAGTGTGAAGGTGACCTCAGGTTCTTGAAGGCTGTACCAGTAGAACAAAAACTCTGGTGCTTCTACTTGAGCTGGAAAGAATCTAAGCATGGACCTAGTGATGGAGATGTTTCAGGTTAGAAAACCAGAACAAGGTAGCCATAAGGTGACAAAATATTCAACCACATCATCTCAAAGACCATCTTCTAAGTGATGGATTTGCAACCCATTCCACTGGAAAAGTACCCACAGGGCAATATTATGCTTATTAAATTAAGTACAGTGGAAATAGACTAAAGAATTGAAATTTGGCAATGATATAAAATACTAGCCATTAGGTTCCCTCTGCTATAGGTTCCCTCTGCTATCTCATTGCCTTTTATTATGGCTTCTGAGCAATCAAAATGTTTGCTTCATCAAGTCCATTTCCCTTTATTCTGCCTCATTTCTAGTTCAGGAGCTAACACTTGTGTGGTAAGAAGATAAAGCAAAGAAAAAATGGACATACGTAATCCAAAACCTAAGCTAATTAGACTTGAATAGTTGAATTTGATAAATTATGATGTTGTAAATTCCGCTTAGGAAATAACAGCAGAATTAAAGAGCATGAGAAAAGCTTTCTTATAGAAAGTAGAATTTTTACTAGGGGAGGATGGGAATTATAGTAGGAAGGCCTAAGACAGAAATGAGGAGAGAGATTCCAGGCAGGGAGGGAATGGCCCTATGAAAATGCTGTTTAAGACATGGAATGTCATGTGGGAACAACAGGGAAGCTAGTGTCATTGTATCATAAGGTACATGGGAAAAAGTAAGGTTTAAAAAAAACTAGAAAGGCAGGAGAGTGTCCTGTTGTGAAGGGCTTTAAGACCAAAATTCCATATTTGATCCTGGAGGCAAGAAGGAGACACTAGAGATAATTGAATGGGGGAATTATATGATCAGACCTGCAATTTAGGAAGATCACTCTGACAAAGGAGTGGAAGAAGGAAGATACTTAAGACAAGGAGATCAACCAGAAGACCATTTATTTCAGTAATTCAAGCATGAGGTGTACCCAGTCTTCTGATTATGTCAGAGGAGGGAAGAATAGGTATACAGTTGTTGTGAAGGTAGACATGATTTGCAACTGACTGAAAATGGAGCTGTGAGTGAGGAGTGGACAATGACAGGTAGATTTCTAAGCCTGAGTTAGTGGAGAACAATGATGTCCTCAACAATGATAGGGAAGTTAGGAAAAGGAAGAAATCATTTCAGTTTGGGAACATATTAGATAATGTTTATGGGATATCAAGTTTAACGTATTCAGTATTCAATTGGAGATATGAAACTAGTGGTCATAGAGAAGTTAAGGCTGAATAAATAAGATGAGAACCATCTGTATTTAAACAATTGAATCCTTGAAAGCTGATGAAATCACCAAGTAAAAGAGTATAGAGAAAGAAGAAATGAGTGTATATGACAAGTCTTGGGGGACCACCCACATTTAGCAGGTGTGCCCTGATAATGATCCTGAAAAAGGGGTAGTAACCGAAAATGCAATGTTACAAAGCACAGAAACATGAGTACTAAGGACAAGAGAATGATTATCAGTGTCAAAGGCTACAGAGGATAAAGATTCAGAAAAAGCCAAAAAAATTTCCAAAAAAATTGGACAATTAAGATGTTATTGGTAGCTTTGGCAAAACCAGTTTCAGTTAAACAATAAAAACAATAAACAATAAAAACAGAGTTAAGAATAAGAATAAAAGACCTTATCAAAGTGTTTATCCATAAAAGGGAAGAAAGATATAGGGTAATAAGGTGAAGAGATGAAGTAAAGTTTTGGTTTTTTTTAAAGATGAAAAAGACATGGTTATGTTTTTAGGTAGCAGGAAAACAGGAGATTTAAGATTAGTGAAAGAGTGGGGATGATAAAAGGGAGTGTTCTTCTTCTAAAAAAAAATTTAAAAGGCTGAAATGGGATCATTTAGAGAGACTTACTCTGGCCCAGCATTTCATGTAAGACTGAGGTGAAGAAGATAGTGTGGAAGGCATCTGAGTGTATGACAAGAGAGAAGAAGGGGTTCTCAACAATGTTCTCATCAGATATTGTGAGGGAGCTATAAAGGATATAAGAAAAGATGAAAAGATTTGGAAAAACTACTGTGAAAAGAAGAGTGAATCAACAATCAAGGTATAAAAGGATTGCCTTATTGCAGTGAGTGCCCAATTGAACTGTGAAAGATAAATTTGTAATAAAAATAAATTTTAAAAAAAAGAAAGAAAGATAAATTTGTAGTGTAAGCATAAACTTATAGTCAGCATTGTTCTCAAAAAAAATTCAGCATATTATATATCAAAGTTTATTTTTTTCTGAAGGAAGCCACAACAGATGCCATCAATTTATAGTTTCAAAAACTTTACTATTTGATTGACTAGAAACTCTGAAAAATTGTCATGTGTCATGTAATATATAAAACATAATATGTTCATCAAGTCCACTTTATTGCTGCATAAAAACACTGTACAAAATTGGAAGGGAAAGATTACCATTGGTTTGAAGAATTAACTTAATCATTTTTACATTTTAAGACTTAATCTTTTTTAATCTTTTCTGTAAAGGTGACATGGGAATGTGAATTATCCTACACACATATACAACATACAAAGTTAAAAATCATTTAGGCCAATTCACAAATAGCATTATCTCCTAACTGAATGGACACTTTGATATCTGTTATGTCATTATCACAATATAGAAAAATAACCTGAGTTATTTTGTATTGAGGTACTTAAACTAAAAAGAAAAAAAAAGATCAATTGACAAAAAGTCAATTTTCCAAAGATCATATGGAAACAGTGACCACATCCCTCTATTAACCCTTTACTTAAAACAACAGTCCAGCTGTTTTTATGCATTTATAAAAACCTTGCTGAACCAAGACCATTTGTCTTTCTTTACAACTCTTTAAAAGTATATATATCTTTCATGAGCAAGCAATCTCTCTAGAAAACAAAAATTTATCAAACATTGATACTGAGCATTTCGATGAATGTTGATCGCCACTCAGTAAAAATATATGCCACAATAAAATTTGTGAATGCCATTAAAGGCAATTCTAGTTTTAGAATAAAATCTACTGGCCTAACAAGCCCAAAACTAAATGAAGTTGACCCTTTGGGGTAAAATATCCACAAAATTCAGAGTGTACATGGTTAATTAAGCTTTTTGGAATGTCTAGAATTTTTTTTCTATTTTTAAAATGGGCTTTCAAAAATAAATCTAGAAATCCTTGAGCCACATATAAAAATATAGCAGATCAAAAGCTTCTTGTTTCTTCTCAATAATTAAGCTCTCCATATTACTTATATGTGTACTGAAATAATTTTGATTCTTTTCCATGTTTTGATGGGCTTATCCATGAAATCACTGCAACAAATTAACAAGAAATCACCTTCCCTTAAACCACTTGAGCCATTGCTCCCATCCCAGCATTATTAAAGCCTGGAAAACTTGTAATAATTTTTCCTCTTCTTCAAGACTTATTTGCCACTCATATGGAAGGCATGGGGCTCAGCTACTCTGTTACATATAACATGCAACACTGTTTACCAAGGAACTGGCAAGCTGCATTTAATGGGAAAAAGAAAATCCAACTTTGGGATTTGTTTGTTTTTAATAGTATTTTATTTTTTCCCAAATACATGTGAAGACAATTTTTAGCATTTATTTTGCTAAGATTTTAAGTTCCAAATTTTTCTGGATTTATTTTTCTAACATATGGTTGATGAGCTCTTTTGCAAGCCTGGAACCAATAACTGGTTTTCTGTGACTTGCAAAAGAAAACAAGATTATCTTTTAACTCAGTAGATCAACTTAAAGCCCCCATGTAGACTAAAAGAATTCTCCATTTTTTTATTGGTTAATTGTTTTCATTAGCTAGCCATCTTCAAAGTCAGATTACTCCAATTCAATTTCTCCTGCAAACAGGGTAATGAGAAGTATAGCTGTGAATCCCGTTAGCAGACCAGCATTCTGAATAATGAAGAAGGTTAAATCTGTTTTTCTTCCAGTTACTTTTTCTCTTAGCATATCATTCATCTCCGGGAACTAGGGAAAAAGAAAGGTATATTTTTAGATAACTGTTGCCATCTTGTGGTGAAACAATACTTTAATCTGAAATTCATAGAATAAGGGAATTAAGACTGAAAGGGACCTCAGATATCATCTAGTCCAATCATGAGGAAAATGAGGTCCAGATAGGAGGGAGTAATTTGCCAAAGTCATAGAGGGAACAAAGCCGGGTCATCAGCCTGTGTCCTCTAATAGCAAATCCAGAGCTTTCCCCATCATGTCAAATAATGAATCATTGATTTAATGGCCTAGTTTAGCTGTTGAAATACATCAGAATAAATGAAATTACAGAAGAAAACTTGCCGTATCACCAAGAATGGAAAAGCTGAAATCATGTTTAATGGAATAAGATTAATCAACCATCAGAAGGCTCATGATAAAACTCTTGGGATCCCTCTATACCTTTTGTCTTCATTTCTACCTTTCTTACATGCTATATCTTTACTTCCTTTTCACCTATTCTGCTAGAACAAAATGTCTTTGATTCTATTCACCACTTAGCCAAGGTGCAAATATTTAACACCTCATTACAGCTGAAGCAATTAAAATTATGTGCAATGGTTACAGTCCAATTTCTGTGGGAATATCTAAAAATATCATCTTTCAGACAGCTTCCCCAAAGATGATGTACTAAAGGTCATAATCACTTTATGAATACCCACAAATACAAAAATTCAGAGAATCTTCAAGCAATCACAACAAACACAGGTGCCCTCAGAGGATTAGGACAAGAAAAAATGAGTTAATAAATGAGGAAGAATTTTGCAAAGCAAAAAGCATCATATACGGTGGTATTAGAGATATTATGGCATTGTGGATAGAGGGCTGACTTAGAGCTGGAAAGACTCTCATTCATGCCCTGCCCCTGCCACAGCCTGGCTATGTGAATCTGTACAAGTCACTTAATTGCAGTCAGTGAGACAGGAGTGGAAATTCTTCATTTTTACCAAATTCCAGTTCTTCATGCTATTCCCACTATCTTCACTTTAAAAGGTATGTCATTGTCATTGCAGGCACTCCCACACTGGAGTGGTTGACCATCTCATTATCCTTGACTTGTTCTTAGGTCAGGAAAAACACTCCCCAGTGAAGCCTGAGCTCTTTCCAGCTTAGTAGAATGGTCAGAATTTATGCTTTGCTGCCCTAGTTCCCAGAGCCTCGGATTACCTTCACACCCTCAGGAGCCACTGAAGGAGGGCTTCTGTGGAAAGCTAGCCCTCTTGGCTGATTTATATGAAGAAAATAATCCCCAAATTATATGGAAAGACCAGACATTGATCTTATCAGGAGCTCAATGAAAAGGATCCTAAGTCCAGCAAAATAATATCAGAAATTTTAATAATGGTGAATACTGATAAATTATTAATATCATTTAAAGAATTATCTTATTTATTTTATGTTAAGGTTTAATTTTTACTTAAGATGTAAAAATTTATGTTAATTATAAATATTTGATCATAATATTTATATTAATTATAATAAATAATTACATTATTAATAAGATTATCACAATTGCAACAATTCCCTAAGGATAGGGAATAGAACTATGATTTCATTGATATAAAGAACACTCAGGTGAGGAAACCTCTTCCACTAATGTAGGCCAGTACTTGCTATGCAACTTAGATACTAAAGAGATGAAGAAGTGGAGATAGTGAGATCAAAATCAAACAGAAAAAAAGGGCCACTAAACTGTACCTAAGCATCCCTAGAAGTTATATATTGACTTTAAAAAAACACATATTGATATTATCTATGGTATTTCATCTTTTTTTAAATATCATCCAATTATATTAATCTGGAGGGTTACAGACCATGATGTCACAGACTGTGCTTTTGATATTTCTGGGTTATACAACTTGTCTGGGATTGTCATAGACATTTAGTATATGGCAAATGTCAGACTTCAATCCAGGTCTTCCTCTCTAAAAACCAAGTCTCTATCCACAAGACCATGATGTTATAGGGACACATTTTTATTAAGGATCTGGATGATCCAACAGAGTAGGCAGAAGAAATTTGTGAAGTATGTATGGTTTTTTAAAAATCCTTTTGTCAAATAGGGTTTTGTCATATAGGAGAAACCTGACAATGTTCAAAACTGAAGAATATGAGTTCAATTTGGAGGCAAGAAGGTGGAAATAGATTATTAAATTAGCTAATCTAATTAATAATTAGCTAATCTATCTAATGGCTCTGAAGTGAAATTGTTATGAGGCTAAAAGTGAGTCCCTAATGTTGGCTCATGGAACAACTTCACTCTCTAGAGAGCTACCCATGATTCATTTAATGATTTCTAACCAACCAATCTTCTAATAGAAACACACACACACACACACACACAACTACTTCAAAGACTCATGATTTCATTGGGCATTCCACTATTAATGAAGGTCACAATCTTTCCACTGTCTTCATAGTGATCCACATAATGAAAGTTTGTGTAGCCAAACAATCTTCTGGAAGCCAAGTTGATGAGCCTTTCTACACTCAGCTGATCTAGCCCTTAGACAACAGATCTAAGTGTGTCATCATCTAATGAGCATTCACTAAAAATTTAACACTTAAGCACAGCTAAGTGCTAGCGAAACAAAGACCAAAAGCAAAAACAAACAAAAAAGGAAGAAAGAAAATTCCATCTCTGGAGATGGTCACAATGGTGTCAGCAGCCCACATTCAAAGTCTTACTTCACTTGCAAGATGGCTCAGTATTCCTTTGAAAACTCAAGTTCACAAATTCCACTCCAATGAAATACATAAGATTTATTGAAGTGTCTATGTGTGAGTGTACAGATGTGACACACACACAATATGTAGTCATTGAGAGACACTGTTAGATTCTCTAAGCTGTTATGAGAAATTAGATTTTGACCACTGCAGTTAGTTTTAATTGATTCCCCTGGTAGTTAGGCATAGGTCACTTCAAGGATCTGTGCTTCTGCTCTTCCAACATAGATCACCCCTCAGAAAATGATCTTCAGTTGGTACACTGGTAGTAGGTCATGATAATAATAACAGCTCTGAAGCTACCCTGGGGCTAAACCTCCCTCACTTTGACCAGGTCTTCAGATGAACAAACTATAGCAGGATCCAAGTTCTTTCCAAAACTTACTTGCCAAATTTTGTTCGCCAGAGGCATGGCACTCAAGGATTCAGAGCTGACTCCACATATCAGAAGATAACCTAGAGTGTGTCTAACACTGGACCTGGAGAACTCTACTACTTTTCTATGCAATCTTGAAAATTTTAGTTAAATCCTATTTCCTCATTTAAAAGCTAATGGAGCTGTACTAAATGATCAATAAGGTTTCTTCCAGTTCTAACTATTGTAATCATTGTGATTCAATTGCTTAGTCATGTCCAACTCTTCACATCTTTGTAGCTCATATTGTCCATGGAATTTTCTTTGCAAAGATAGCTGAGTTGTTTGCCATTTCCTTTTCCAGTGGACTTACCCAGCATCACACAGCTAATAAGTGTCTGAGGACAAATCTGAAATTAGGTGTTCCTAATTCCTGACCTAGCACACTATCCACTGAGCCACCTAGATCTCTTTCTATAATCTTACTCATACTCAAACAGACATAACCTGGATTTTTCAGGAAATGTCTGGCATATGATTCTATTTATTCCAACTTTCTATATTTAGTTCAAGTATGAGGCTGGCTAAGATATCCACTGCAGAGATAGAGGAATCAAGCATTCAGGGTATTCATCATCAAATTGTACATCACCACAAAAGCAAAATACAAACAAAAACCAAGTCTTTGGCTATAATAATTCCAACACAAAATGAACAAAAAGAACCTGGAGGAGAATCTCCACAATTCCCGACAAAAAATAAGGTCATGAATAAAGTCTGATACTCTCTAAGCAGGGGAATTGAACTCATAGGCAGAAAAACTCCCAAGTGCTGCTAAGCCAGCAATAAAAATACAAAAATAATTCAAAAAATAAATAAAATACAATACAAGATAGATGATGTTCATTTGTGGTTTTCTGAGTCAATACGTGGGTTTGTGTTTGACACCACTTGCCTAAATTATCAATAACCTTGAGATTACCTGAGGCAGATTTTAAGTCCAGCCATCCATACTGCCTCCATATATTTGCTGCCTACTATCCCTGAGATTCTCTCTTAGCTAAGAGTTTTACAGAACTGGCAGGCCGCCTTTTTATGTTTTGGGTTTGTTGTTGTTGTTCTTATTTTTAAACTTCCATTATTAGTTTCCCTGGAGAATATGCCTTTTTTTCCCCTCTGTGGGTGGCAGAATAATAAGAAATAAGGGAGTGGTAAGCCTCCACCCCTAGCCATTTCTAGATTTTAAGATAAAATTAAAATGAGAGTAAAACAACTTACCATGTCTGCCAGAGAAATATAGAGGAACATGCCACCAGCTAGTGCAAAAATAATATTTGGGGCAAAGTTGTTGCCCACCAAAATGCCAAAGGCTAGCCCAACATAGCAAGAGCATGCTGAAAGAAAGTTGAAAAATAAAGCTTGCCGAGTACTCATTCCTGCATTGAGTAGAATCACAAAGTCCCCTGGAAAAAAGAGAAAGGGAAAATGCAAGATTAATTATACTTTATTAGTATGTTGCTTCAAGAAGAAATGATCACGGGAGTCTCACAATTTTTCTTTCATTTGAATATAGCAGACAGGATTTTAAGTCCTTGGAATTTCAAAGACTTTTTTTTTATGAAAATCACACCAAAGCAAACAAATTCCTACCCCGAGTAGAAGTCTCTTACCTAATTCATGAGGAAACTCCTCACACAGGATTGCTATGGAAGTGCTAAGTCCCTGAAGAAGTGAAAGGGTGCATGAAGCACCAATGGCCAGACCATCAATAAAGTTGTGGAGGGCATCACTGAGGGTTATCATCCAGGCAATGGTGCCTATTTCTGACAGCTTGGGTCCTTTTAAACAGGTACATGAACTTGGTTCCTTTTTCCCATCCTATGGAGAAAAAGAAAAGATAGTCAATTAATAAATAAATACTAAATAATATATACAACATACAAAACACTATTTTAGTCATTGAGGGAGAACTGTTTTAGGCATTGAGGGAAATTTAAAAACAAAATCCTTGACTTGAAGAGTTTTACAGCTGAGTTGGAAAAACAGGGAATAAAAATGCAAAACCATTATACATATAGATGAACAAAAGAAGAGATATTATAAATCATACATATGCAGTTTGAGAAGTATCATTATTACATATAGAATAGTCAAGAAGATGTAGGAAGACCTGTCTTTGCCCAGACTGAATATGTAATCCTAGGCAGTCACTTAATCCCTCTTTGCCCTAAGACTTTAAATTGTGCAGAATGTCTGATCTGTACTGGGAAAGTTCCTCAGTAGAAATTCTTTATAACAAAGAAATCATGGGTCCCATCACCAATAACAACAACAAAAACCATGTAAGGGTAGAATTTATTGCCAGATAAGTAATGTAGACAGGCAGTGAGATCTGTGATTGCAGAGGAAGAGCGGTCTCTATGGGAACACTCTGTAGGTAAGGAAAGATGAGCTGAACATCGAAGGGAGGATTTGGATAAACAGAAAGGATGTGGGAAGTCATTCCATGTAGAGAGAATATCGAACAAAGACATATGAAAATAAAGTATCCAAGGGAAGGTGATCTGGATAATGAAGGGTCATACTTCATGAGGATCAGAACAAGTAAATGGGGATCACAACTTGGAAAAGATTGATAGCTGGCTCTCTTCAGGAATTTCAAGGGCTGTCCTGTACAAGAAGAAAAGATCAGTCTTTTTCTGCTTGAGTCCAGAGAGCAGAAGTAAGAATAGCAGGTGGAAAGGCAGAGAGGCAGATTTAGTCTCCATGTTGAGGAAAAAACCTCCCACTTCCTAGAGCTACTGAAAAGTAGAATAGAATGACCTAGAAATTAGGACGTCCTACAGTGGTTCTCATTCAGGGAGGGATTACACAATAGAGACTCTCTAAGATCGCTTCCAATTCTGATTCTAAGCAATATATTGAAGAAAGCCAATTCATTCAGTCACATGACTTCTTGACAAGACAACTCAATACTATGAATTGAGACTGTATTTGCATCAATAACTATTTAGAATCTCATTGTCTTTGGCTTTAATTTGTGTTCATTTCTGGCTTTCCTTTCAACAAACAAGTCTGGCCATTAGGTTGAAAATTGAAGAAATAGCATGTCTGCCATCCTTGAACATTCATCAGATTCTAAATGTTGAGGATTAATAGTTCAAAATCATAGAAAAATGTGATAATATGTTTGTCAGTCAATCAACAAACATTTAAGATATTTCCATGGCCCACCTCTGGCAATCTGAAGAAAGGCAAAAAGAGTCTTTGCCCTGAAAGTCTCATATTCTAATGGGATAGATAATAAAAATATTCTACCAAAAGGAATAACTTCTTGATCTGATATCATAATAGAGTGAAGAATGGTATTAAAAACATCAATCTTCTGGATATATGCATATGCATTTGTATTATTCAATTCTCCAAATATTAATAAGCATCATGTATAAAGTACTTCACTAGACATTGAAGAGAGATACAAAAAAGGCAAGGTAGTCTTGGATTTTAGTATGTATCACTTATCACAGAAGTTAGGCATCTCTGCCTTTACTTAAGAGAGGCAAAAAACATCAAATCATAGCAAATTAGTGGCACACAGATGAGATCAAAATGCATAGGGCTTTGGTTTCCTATTTAAGATGTCTAGCAATGAAAACACAACACAGCAGTTTCTCTCTTCATTTCAGTTCATCTTCTCTCAGAAATCCCAGCCTTTCATATTTCATGTCATTTTATAAACTATACTGAGTTCCTAATTTCAAAGAAATCAGGGGCTTAGTTACAGAGGGTTATGTGCCACAGCAGTGAAGCTATTGATAAAAACTGCTTTCAAAGATTGCTTAAGATTTTTAAAAGGCAATCCAGTCCAGTCCCTGAAACATGCTCCCCAAATAAAACATTTCCTTTAAATTGTTTAATGCTGCCTAGACTCAAAACATTTCTCATTTGACCTCAGTATGTTACATTTTTCAAAAATGCAAATCAGATTTAAAAACTTCACATAGAGGAGAAAGAAGGAGATGGGGAAGAAGCAAACAAGGAGAAAGGGGAGAAAAGATAAAAATAATTAGATATTAGAGGGGTTCTAAATGTTTCCCTTACAAGAAATCTCATCTCCAAAAATTTTCTTTGCTTTTGAATGTAAATTTTAATTACAAATACTTACAAATTTTATATGTTTGGCATTAAATTTTTCAAATAGTTTATTCTCTAAGCAGAGACTGTCTTTATATTTATCGAATATTTTATAGTTATATTATGTACCACCAGTTTCAACAGTCTCTCCCACAGAGAATATGAATGCTGTTACTTTTATCTTCAATAGGGAATAGAATGGGGGGGGGGGGGAAGGAAGCTTAATTGTCTTCTTAAGAATGATTGCAGCCATTGTTGGAGAAAGGTTAAAGTAAGAAAAATCTCTTAAGAGAATCTCTTTCTTTGAAGACTGAGAATCAAAGTGTCTAACAAAAACTAAAGAGATATTTCCTGAAAGAACTGAGCAACTCTTATGATATGGAGAATTTCCGTTAAAAAGAATCATTGAGAAACTTTGACTTTTACTTAGAGCTGAAAGGTAAACTATATTTCCAGAGTTGCACAAAGAAGTTAATAGTTGTACTCATAGCTAGAGATGTCTTTGGCTATGATCTTTCTCCCTGTGATACTTTGATGAACTGATCTTTGTATTATTTATAACAATATGAATAAATTGTATAGATATTTAATATTGCTCCTTATTTAAGTTTGTGAAGCTAAAGGATTTCAGAAAGAGAAGAGAAACCTTATGGGAATAGATGTTTTCCCATTTTACTTTATAAACAAGAGGCTCAGATATTACAACATGAACAGTGGTTTATATGGAACAAGAGTTTGGGTTTCCTCAACTGTTAGTACGCATAATCAGGAAAGGAAGCATGGAGGAGATAGGATTTGAAATGGATCTTGAAAAAATTAATTTCCAAAAAAAAACACATTTAACAACCATTTGAAATCAGAATGGTGATTTTGATTTCTCAAATGGTTCACACATTCACAACAGTTTATCTTCTAGCAGTGATTTAGGAAAAATGCCAAGACTAAACCTCAATTACTTAATGGCTCATCTGTAGAGACTGTATTGGAATGTATTTAATTTTGAAAAAGAAATTAAATTAATATTTCAGGCATGAGTTTCCTTAATGACACAGATATTATTGAGTTGATTTATCATCTCTCTCATTAACTCCAAGAGTGTAGAGTCTTAATGGACATCTTAGAACAAGTTAGTCACTATAAATTTTCAACAAGTTTGCAATAATCCACAATAAGAAAACTTTCGCGAAGAGAAGTCTGGCAACTATGTCACCATTATTGAGCAAATGGAGCCCAACTAGGAAGACTCCATCTATCTAATAAAACCTATTTAGAGTTCTGCTATTCTTATCTCTCTCTCTCTCAAACAATGCAACAAGGTTTTATGTGTGATTGTGGTAGGGGTAGCCACAGGATTGGGATTTAAAAGAATAATCCTAATTATGCCACTAAACTATTACCAGTCAGTTACTAAGTTTGACAAGTCAATAAGTCTTGCTGCTCATTATTTCTCCTATTTTTTTTAGTACAATGAAAAAAATGCTAGATTTTTGAATCAATAAACATGGGATAGAATTTGTATCATATGTAACTTTGGACAACTCACTTAGGTTGTCTGAATCTCGATTTCTTCATCTGTAAAATAAAAAAGGAACTAGATTAGATATCCTCTAAAACCTAACTCTAATTCTATGATGCTATGACATTGAAACAAGAGTCAACAAAAATGGAAAAGTCACAGAAATGGGAGTGGGAGAAGTAAAGATAGCTCTAAAGATGTAAATAGGGTGAAAATTATAAATATCCACTTGAGAGAGAAAGAGACCAAAGCTAACTAGAAAAGGAAACACAAGTATGGAAGAACAAAGCTATGAACTTTATTATTTTAAAACAGGTTGAAACGATTCAAGCAACTTCTGTTGCTAATGCTTCTTGTATAAAAGTAGTTCTTTTGTGGTTATTCTTGTAAAATAACAAAAAGCACAGACAGAACATAGCTCTTTGCCTGAAGGAAGATAAGCAGGGCATAATCAATGCATAAATGTTCTGATGTTTTTATGCCTTTCTTTTCTATTGGGAAGAAATCAGAAGAGGGTAAGACATGAAGTATAGAACTTCAAAGTTCTACTCACTACATTGAAGGACCAGCAGAAAAGAAAGTATAACTAGGATACAATTCTTTGGACAAGCCAAAGATGTAACTCAGAGAAAAGTAATGAAAATGTAAGACTAGAGAATGAAGGCTGAGGACCTAAGAAATGAAACAAAGGAAATTAAAACAAAAAACTGTCCAAGAAGATTGGCTTATACACATAAAATAGAAATTGATACATCAGAAGACCAAGGATAGAAATGAAATTTCAACAGAAATTATAGGAAGCAGAAAATGTAAGGTAAAATGGATTTTATGCTGAATGTTTTTTAAAAAATTTTTCAAAGTTCCAGGGCAAGAGAGATAGCACCTGCCTAAGGAAAGTGGATGGAAAGAAAAGAAAGACATAATCATACCTCATCTTTGATGAAGATATGGCAGAATTTGGAAGCCAGTCATCCAAAAATTATAAGAAGGAAAAGTATGGAAAGCTATAAATAAACTGGGGGAAGGAGTGCTGAAAAGGGAGAGCAAAGAGTAACTGCCAAGAGAAAAGGAAGAGGGGAAGAATAACATATAATATTTCAAATACTTTCTCAGGCAGAATAAATTCTAAAGTCCACAAATACATAAGAATTAATATTAGAAGCTTAACTAACTAGAAGGGGAAAACATGCTATGGAAATGGGAGACAACTTTAAAAGTTAAAAAAATAAAGAAAGAAAATAGCCTTTTAATGTGTTGATAAGGAAAAAAGGTTTAATAAAGTAAGTGTTGGTAGGAAATCTGAATGTAATTTGATGATGGGAAACCTCATGAAGGCAAGGAGTTTCTCTTCCTTGTGACCCCTTAGTTCCTATAAGTACTCCTGAATATTTATTAAATGAATGATTATGGTTTAAGTATCACTTATTTCATAAAATAGATAAATATCTCTATCTATTTATACAAGCACTTTGAAATGCTAAGGACCTAAGAAGTGAATAAAAAAAAAACAACTTGAAGAGTTATAGCCATTGTGTAAGGAAGTGATTCTCAAAGTGCAGTCCATGAATTCATTTTAGTGAGTCCTGAAAGTCAAAAGAATTTTCATAATAATACTAAAATTCTTTTGTTTCAAATCCAGTCAATATGAATAGATACCCAGTAAAGATCAATAAATCAAAAGATAACCAGGGATGTGCTGGAGCCAGCTTGAATTGGTTCTCCCAATTGTTACATTTTTTAGTGTAAGCATTTACATCCCAGAAACCAGCAAACATTTCAAATCAGGTCTTGATTTACTGTTTTTATTGTCTAGTCTTAAGAAAGCAGTAGAGAAAATGTTAATGTTGCAGATTAAACTTAAAAGTGTGTCATGATTACATTTTCCCCCAGAGAACAAGTTGTTAAATTATTTACCAGCACACCCCTAGATATAAGCCACACAAATAAAAGCTCTTTGGGTAAATGCTCAATAAGAAACCAAGAAGTCTGAGAACTCCTGGTCTTTGAGACTGTTGTCATGTTTTCTTACTTCAGCCAGCTGAAGATAATGGTATTAAAACAACATTTTTCATGTTTTTCTCAAGATGAATCAAACTGATACACCCATGCATGAGACAAGTTAGTAATAGCCTTCTCTATATCATATATTTTCCATTATTTACACTTGTACTTAATTTCTAAATGTCAGTTTAACTAGTAAATCCAAATGACTGTTACTTTACTGCTGTTATTTGTCATTTCCCATCCTGAGAGAAAAATTCAACATGAGCATAGGGTACAAGTTGATAGATAAAAGCTGGAAAGGGGCTCAGAAGGCATCTATTCCAATGCTCTCTATTGATAAATGAAGAAATGACAATGAAGGAGATTAAGGAATTTGCCCAGATCACCTAAGTAAGCAGGAAAGGAAAATATGACCAAAATTAAATTTCAAACAGTAAACAAAAAGGAAATTTTGAATTTATGTAATCATGTTTAAGTCAATTGTGCTTAATTTCCACTCATTTGATTCCAAGAGGAGCCCACACTCATTTCCAATACTCTTGCTAATGAACATAATTATTAACAAGAAAGCAATCATTAAGAAAAGGCTGGCAAATGATTTCCTTTCTGGAATGTGAGAAGCATCGTCTTGAGAATTCAAGCTCTAAAACAAGTTTGCCTCATTTTCACTTGGGGACTATACAATTTTGCTGCCCTGATACAAATGAACTTTTGGGAAACCTGAGGAGTTCTCACAGTTTAAATTAACACTGTAGGTGGAATTTAAAAGTACAAAACAAATTAAATATTTACAGTTATCCTAATGGGCCATCTACTTGAACTACTTTTGAAAGAAAGCCTCTACTCTCTGCGGATGAAAATAATGAAAGTACTCTGGCACATAAAGAAAACAGAATATTACTTCTTATAAAAACCTATTTCCAAACTCCTTTTCTCATACAACTCATATTGTCACTGAGAGGCCAAAGCTCCAAGAATTTAGGAAGATTGTATTCAACATAATATAAATGGATTCCTAATAAAGCTCAAAAGTATTCAAAACAATGCTGTATGTGCCTTCTAAAACCCAGCCCAGGATTAATTAATTAAGTTCTGAGAGCTCACAGTATACTCTCAGCTATGCCAGGGAAAAACACATGAAAGGTTACAGTGACATCCAGCTCCTCAGAGAGATTCTACAGCAAAATTAAAAGAAGAGCTAGGATAAAAAGGTAACACCAATAAGCTATTTCATCAATACTGGGAGATCAATGAGTCTAGGTGAAATCAAGGTGCCCCCTGGGGCCTTCCTGGAAAACTGAAGTCATGGTGATCTCTTGATATTTAGCAGAAGACAAAGAGAATTCCCAATTAGTGAATGTCTAAGGAAGAGGGAAAGATGAGACCATTATCCAGGCTGGTCCACCAGAAGACAGAGATTGCATAAGACAGGGAGTGCAGCAAACAGTGACAGTTCTTTTTCCCTATCCAGGCCAGAACCGAGAGGGTAGAAAAGAGAATCAGGAACCAAATATTCTATTCAGAGTTATGACAAGCTAGCAGCATAAGCAAGCAGAGTGCAGCAGGAACAGAACTAGGAATTCATCTAAGAGAGTATGAGGGGACAGAAGTTGGAGCTGAGACAGGGGATACAAGTAAATGGAAGAAACTCCCAAGTGTAATAAAGAAATACTATGGATTAGCAGAAGGCCCAAAGCTGAAGTCAGAAGCAAGATACTCCATAAGAAATAAAAGCAGTTTCATTATAGAAAAGTTTGCCCATAAGACTCTAAGAGTATATGAAAAAATGAAGCAATATATAAAAATGAAATTAGAACAAAAAAATGATGAATATTAAAATGGAAAATGGAGAAAAAAACAACCCAAGGAATGGCTTCTTAAAAACAGACTAGAACAAAAAAGAATTTAATGATTCAAGAAGACAAGAAGAAACATAAGAACAAAATTGGGGGGGGGTGTTTTTTAACAGAAAAATTAGAGGAACATGTGAGCCATGACTATCAAATGAAATAGTAGGTTCAAGAGAAGCAAGGATTATTTTATTTTTGTCTTTCTAACCCCAATGTCTAGCACAGTGTCACAAAGGAGGGTGCTTAATAAATATTTGTTTCTTGATTGACTCAGCCTGATGATTTCACTATATATATATCATTTTTCTGGGTAATCCCTTTTTTGGCGTGGAAGAAGTCCTGATGATACAATTCAGTGCTTCACCTCATGGGAGAAGGAAGGAAGCACAAAAAAAGCATTTATAAATTGCCTACTATGTGCCAGACATTATGCTAAGTGCTACAGAAATACCACCTCATTTGCTAATTTCAACAACCCAGAGACAACTAAGTTGAGAAAACTACAGTACACCAAGATTAAGGGATTTGTTCAGGATCGAACACCCATTTTAGTAAATGTATGAGGCTAAATTTGAACTCAGGTCTTTCCACCTGCTGCCCCTCAATTATTCAAAATTTCTACCAGCTGTTTAGATTTTCATACCCGGATTGTGCCCAGGCCCAATTAATTTCACTATGCATGACAACTATGAGTCAGAATGATGGGTGACACCAATAAGAATAACAATGAGGAAAAGTTTCAAAAAGCAAGCAAATTTTAGGCTATTTTAGATGTGGATATGGCAATGGTAGAGAGCAAAGAGAAATGAAATCTGGATAGAAGAAATAATATGCTGGAAGGTTCCTAGAATATGAGAAGACTTTAAAGGTCATGTAGTCCAAGCCCTTCCTTTTACAAATACAGAAACTACAGTCACAAAAGATAAGAAACTTATCAAACGTAGTATAGTGGCAAAACTGGGATTTGAATCCAGGTCCTCTGACTGGTGTTAAGTAGGTTAAATGAATTGCCCAGGGCTACACAGCTAGTATCTGAGGCCATATTTTAAAACTCAGAAAAATGAATCTTTCTGACTCCGGTCTCAGCACTCTATCCACTGTGCCATCTAGCTACCTATTCTAGTCTCCCCCAAATGACCAAAGACTGAATCTCAAATAATAGTCAAACATCTCAAAGACATTTCTTATAAGAATATGATGTTAACAGCATAAAGCAATTTCCATTGCTATGAAGCATGACTATCTCATTGTGAGTCAAAAATGTGATCATTGTATTGATACATATATATGTACATATGAATCTTATGCATTGTAAAATTATATATAATCAGGTTGCTTGCTGTCTAATGGAGGGAGGAAGGGGAAAGCAAAAAAAATTGTAATACAAGGTTTTGCAAAGGTAAACATTGAAAACTATCTTTGCACGTATTTAGAAAAATAAAGTACTATTTTTTAAAATTATATATACACGCAAACATAAATATAGACATCTACACAGAATTGTATGGAGTGATATAGAGGGAGCAAAAGAGGTAAGTTGATTAATAACTGGCTCAAAGTTTTGTAGGAAAAAATGCTAGGACCTAGCAATGAGATCAAGAAGAGAAAGAAAGAAAATAGCACTGCTAGGTAGGAGAATAATGGTGATGTTTGTTAACAATAATGGAACAATTTGAGGAGGGAAAAGAGGACAGACGATTGAAGAGAACAGATTGAGTTAGGGAGAGAGAGATCATAGGACATGGTAGGAAATCCTGCTCATCTGCACCATGTCAGACTTGTGAAATGAATTCCCAATTCATAACAAGGACTAGTTGTCATCGGTTGGAATTTTTTGTTTGGGGGTTTGTTTTTTGTAAGACTCAACCTATGATTTCTTTGAAGTTAAGTAATCTGGATGAGGAAATTTTCTCTATCAATGAAGCTTGGCACCTATTCTGAAAAGATCCATATTGTTCCCTGTTTCACTGAGAGGTTAAATGACTTGCCTGGGGTCACAGAACTAGTAAATGTCAGAAATAGGACCTGAACTCAGATCCTCCTAGATCCAAAATCAGCTCTTTATCCACCATACAGACAAATAAGTTGAATTGACTAAGTAAAGCAATGTAAGCTAATATGAAGAGTCAGGGGATAGGGGGTAGGGATGGGATTTTCTCAGATATTGACCATAACAGCCTATCAGAATACATGAAGCAGAGTTCTGCTTCCTAAACCACCAACAATCCTTATGTGAATGTTGGGATTTTAATACTGCAAAGCTACAATGCTCTGAAGCATTCAGGGCTATTGCCTCACTTGATAATATACCTTGACTCCAATTTGTAGTTTCTTTTTATCAAATTCATTTTATTTATATATTTTATTATTTCTAGCACTTCTTCACTACTTCACTACTTAGAGGGTACCATGATTTCCTTAAGTGAAACAAGTAAAAACTTTGGTGTCAAAGGTTCTGGGAACCAGCTGCACCAAATAATTGTGTATTTTAGGTAATTCATTTTACTCTGAATTTCATATAAAATGATAAGTAGAAGAAATCAAAATCTAAGATCCATGATCACTGTGAATACTCCCTCATGCAACACAGTCATTTAGAAGACAATCTCATAACTCTTTGTGGCTCATGGGGATTGGGAGAGAGAAGAATATTCAGTTTAAGAGCCACCACCACATCCTGTGTATTGTACTAGCTTCCAAAAGCAAAAGACTCCTCACACTTACATTAATGCTTCTTCCTCATCTCTACTAATTTCTTTTAAATCCCAGCAAAAATCCTACCTTTTCTGAGTTTTTCCTGATCCTCCTTAATCCTAGTATTTATTTCAAATTTATCCTTTCTATAGCTCATTTGCACATGGATATTTTCATGTAGTCTCCTTCATTAAGCTGTGAGCTACTTTCTTTTTATTCCAGGTGCTTAGCATGGTGCTTAATAAATGTTTACTTAGAATCATGAATTCACTTTTTTGCAATATATTAGTTCTCAGAGAAGGAAGTTAGTGCACAATATAGAAAGTCAACAAAACACTGAAAGTCAGCTTGGAGCTTTATCATTCAGTGATCTTGTAAAAACACAATCTTGGAAATTTTCTAAACTATTAAAAAGATCATTGGTAGAATTGAAACAGGTTTTATGAGGCAATATTAATAAAATGCTTTACATTTATACCCATAAGAAAGATGCTCAGCAATATATATACATATAACACATATGTATATATATACATGTAAATATACACAGTTATATTAAAACACACACACACACACATATATATATATACAGACATATCTCAGAAGCACGCATTTTTCAGACATAGCCAATGTATTATATTTGTTTGGCTTAATCATATTTTGCTACATAGGGAGAGTTCAATGTGGAATAGGCAGGTGGGGAGGGGAGATAGATTGGGAAGTAACAAGGAAAAAGAGCACAAATAAAATATTTCTAAATAAAGAAATCACAAAAAAATTTTAATAAAGAAAGAAATCACATTTTTATGGTATATAATGTACTGATGACCTTGTAACAAAAAAAAAGAAAAAGATTCAGAGAGAGAAGTCTCTAGACAAAGTTCCTTCCTTTGGATTAATGAGCGTCCAAGTCACTGATTAAGCATGGAGAACAGGCACACATACTTTGCTACTTAATTAAAACAATTTTGTATTCATTCAGATAATTGGATAGAGAGTTCTGTAGAAGGATCTATCTAAAAGCAGGTTCATTGTGGTGAATGTTAATATAAATTTCACCAGCCAATCAATGATTCTGGTGCTAACTTATAGGTACATTTATTAATAGTGAGCAAGTAATTTACTCTCCAAATCCTCCAGATCCTTAGTATAGTATACCATAATATAATATAGTAACACTACCAAACAAAGCACTCCAGCTATGAAAAAAGGGTATAAAGAATCTGGACCTTTACCCTTAGACAAAAAAAACTATTTCCTTCATGCATACATTTCATATGTATAATAATATGTTATTACATAGACCCTAATGCAAATGGCATTTAGGCTATCACACCTGATTTTTCACTGTGGGTATCTTTATTTGCAGGACTTTCTTTCCCAAAGTAATTTAGAATACAGAGAATGAATAATAGTACATACCCTGTTGGCCAGCACTTCACCTGTGTCATGGTCTTTATCAGTTATTAAAACAACAAAACAACCTGGACATGAGTAATTTTTCCCTTCATGCAAGCCATTAAATTAAAATCACTCACCAGGGTCTTGATCCAGAATCTCAAAACTGCAAAGTGTAGCATGTAAAGAATATAGTACTGTATTAATATAAAAGAATAAGCAAATACTGGAGGGTAAAAATAAAGAAGAGACATGTTTTGGACAATCTCATTTCTCATTATGGTGCTGAATAAAAAAAGAAAGAAAAAATCCCTTATGTAAAAGATTCAGTATCAGTAGGGATATTATTTATTTCTTTTAATATAGCTGCATTTATTCTAAACCTTTGACTCAGTTTGACCTTGATTCTCTAATGAGCAACATTTGTCTGCTAATGTTTGGAGTGCGGTGTTAGAACAGAGTTTCTCTCTCTATGAGGTTGCCCAATTATCTGTTAATCTATAAATCAGATGTCCTTTTCTTCCATTTTTGCCCTTTAATTTTTTTTATTCAGAACTTATTCCTAGCCTCTTACCTAGATTAGGAGAAAAGCAAGTAAAATTCTTGTATCAAATATATAGAGTCTAGCAAAACAAAATTCCCATATTGACATAATCTTTTTCTAAATCCTCATTCTTCCTGACCTCTCTCAAGAACTTTTTTTTTTTGGCCAGGCAATTGAACTTAAGTAACTTGTGCAGAGTCACATAGCTATGAAGTATCAAAATATCTGAGGCTGGATTTGAAATCAGGTCCTCCTGAATGTAGGGCTGATACTCTATCTGCTTAGCTGCCCTCTCTTTGTAACTTTTAACATGGTTGGTCACCTTCTCCTTCTGCATAGTCCATCTCCTCCCTCAATTTTAAAATGCTGCTCTCTCTCCCTAGCTAGCTTCCTGGTGTTTTTCAGCCTCTTTTGCTAGATCATCACCCATAACCTGCTCCATCAATGTTGTTCCCTGAGGCTTGGTACTAGACAATCCTCTTCCCCTCTCCCCAATTCCCATGGATCCAATTATCATCTTTATGCAGATGACTAAAAAAAATCTAAATCCAATCCTAATTGCTTTGCTGAACTTCAATCTGTCATTAACAACTGGTTACTAGACCACTCCACCTGAATATCCATGGGTATCACAAATTAACCATGTCCAAAACAGAATTCATTAGTGTCTCTTTCTGTCTCTCTCTCTCTCTCTCTCTCTCTCTCTCACACACACACACACACACACACACTTCCTTATTTATGTTAAGAGGACATCTCTTATCATAGTCACCCAGGGTCAAACTCAAAATCATCCTTAATTCTCCCATCTGCTTCATCCCTTCTATCCAGTTAGGTGCCATATCTTGTCAGTTCTATCTCCAAAATATATTTTGTAACAGTATCCATCTATCCACTAACAGGGTCACCATCCAGGTTCAGGCCCTCATCACTTCTCTCCTGAACTAATATAAAGGTTTCATAATTGTGAGTATCTTTTCTTATCTACCACTTACAGAGTTGCCAAAATAATCATTCTAAAACTCATGGCTGACCATAACACTTCCCTCCCCAAGAAGGTTCAGTGACTCCTAATTGCCTCTAGGATAAAAGACATTCTTGGAGTCTAGGATGATAAACAATTCAGATTGACATTGTCTGACTCCAACCTATATTTCCAAACTTATTTTACATACTCTACATTCTAGCTTACTGATGTGTTGTGTGATTTTTCTCCATGCCTTAAATTAGCTTCCCTCACAGATCATCTCAGGCACTACCTCTCTGGAAAATACTTTCCTACCCCTCTTTAGTTGTTGTTATTTTCTCCAGTCTCAAATTATATTGTATATTTATTTGTTTGTTTGTTTGTTTATGTGTTGACCAGCTTAAAGAATGTGAGCTCCTTGATAGCAGGTGCTGTTTTTTTTTCTTTCTTGGCATCCCCACTCCCTAGCACTTGTTGCTGAATTAAACTAGTCTACATGGCAATAAAATCCATAAACTCATCATGTTAGCACAGAACTCTAATCTGCTGGACAAATCTACCTAGTACTTTGGATTTAAGAAGGTTTTCAAGATTTTGACATATTAATGAAAACTTCTATTAAAATTAATATTTTATACAAAGTAGGTTTAAATCACTTTACATATGCCTTTTCTTGCATCCCTATGCCAGGTCAAGTTGAAAGTAGGTATGAGAGTACTTTTGGACCTCGATACTTCCTTTCACAGGGAAGGTGGTAGGGGCACAATAGACAGACTGTTGGGCTTGGAGTCAGAAAAATTCATCTTTTCAGGTCCAAATTTGGGATCAGAAACTTACTAGTTGTGGTACCCTGGGCAAATCATTTAACCTTGCTTGTCCCAATTTCTAGAAAGAGCTATAAAAAGAAATGGCAAACCACTCTAATATCTTTGCTTAAAAAATGGAAATTGGACACAACTGAACAACAAAAACAACTTTGTTTCATGGGTTGCCATGGCCGAATAATTCATCCCTACTGCTCGGCCTATTGGGAAGGAATGAGATAGCTACTCTAATGCTCAAAAAGCAGATAGTCAACAAGACTATACTCAAAGCCTTTTCCAGCATCACAGAACCTACTAAAACTTATTCTTCACTGATAAAAGCTTTCAGAGCAAGAGTATGGCCTGTTCCACAATTACTTGTAATGCAGGTTTTTAAAGCTCATCCAAAAGGATTTGTAGATGGAGCAATGAGAGATAAGGGCAGAGTTACCTGTAGGAAAGCTCTTTAAGCACCTTACATCCAGACTGCTTTTGATCCTTTCCTTTAAAGGGACTTAAGGGGAAAAGAAGTAAAATAAGCAACCAGATACAAAGAAGCAAGGATGGAAGAACAAAGACATCACTTGCTCAAGGGGTGGAAAATGAAGTAGACTGAACTAAGAGCAACTCCCCAGATGGAGTTTAAATATTGGAACTTGTGGGTTTAATTCAAGTATTATCACTCACTAATGACAGAATCCTAACACTGGCCAATGACTATGTGAGATACATGAAACAGGATATTTCTAAAAGAGGTGCTCGTCACCTTTGTGCTTTACGGGGAGACCTTCTCATATGCCAGTTCCTTCTGTGCTTTATCTACTGACTAACTGACAAATAGATGGAAGAGTAAGTCAACCTTCCTTCCTATGTGAAGCCACAGATTTTGACTGCTTTTGAAGCTGTTATTTTCATAAATAGTATTATTTTAAGTGTTTTCTCAGTAGTGTAATGATGTATTAAAATCTAGACTAATATTCAAATCTGCCAGGTTTGCTTCTTTGAATGCTAGCAGTGAGACTGGGAACTCTGAAAGAACAAAATCCTGGAAGAAAAGCATATTTAAAGTCTTGGGGTTACATAAGTCCAAAATTAAATTAGAAATAGTTAAGTGGAAAAACATTTACTATATATTTCTCTAATAAAGAAATATAATATTGTGATAGATTGCATGTAATATGTACAAAAGCCTTTCCCAGTAGGTAAATGGTCAAAGGATATGAACAGGAAGCTTTCAAAGAAAGATAGAAAGTACAAGTAACTGTGAAAAAATATACCAAATTTGTCAGTAACAGAAATGCAAATTAAAACAACTTCTCTACCTCGGATTCTACCTCACATCCATCAGATTGGCAAGGAAAAAGGTGCAACAATAATTGATAAAGGGACTGCACAAAAACCGACACATTGATGCACTGTTGGTGAAGCCATGAAGTGGTTCAGCAATTCTGGAAAGCAATCTGTATCTATACTCAAAAAGTCACCATACCATATATACACTATATGTAGCACCACTATTAAATATATACTCTGGAAATATTAAGGGGAAAGGACACATACATATTTTATGGTAACACTTTTTGTTATATAATTGGAGAGAAAGAAAGTGCCGATCAACTGGGAAATGTAAGAACAAATTATGGCCCCTGAAAGAAGTAGAATATTATGGCACCATCAGGAATGATAAAAAGAATGAATTCAAAGAAACCTGGAAAAACTTGTATGAACTGATGCAGCATGAAGTGAGCAGAACCGAGAGAACTATCTGTAAAATAACAGATTGTAAAGAAAAACAACTCTGAAAGACTTCATCTCCGATAAATGCAGAAATTGATTACCGTTTCAGAAGACTGATAATGAAACATACTTTCTATCATTTGGTAAAGAGATAAGAAGACAGATATTGAACAGAAATTTATATTGTTTGACTATACTTTGTTACAGGAGGGATTTTATTTGTAGAGTTAAAAGGGTTATGAGAAAGAAAGGAAAAAATCAAAGAAACATTTTTTCAAAAATATAGAAAATAAAAAGAATATTTCAGAAGAATGCAGACAAGCAGAACAATGTTGATATTATCTCCTTGAAATTTACAGATAGATGTAAATTTAATCAAACTATATACCAAAGAGAAAAACATCTACAACATAGAATACGGGTTATAGAGGGCACAAAAGAAAAGCAGGAGAGAGTGCATCAGGATTCTGGATGAACAAGATTGACATGGATAGTTATGTGGGAGCAAGGAGTGGTGTCCAAAAAAGGAGCCTTGAAAGCCAACAACCAAGATTCTAAATGGAGAAGCAGGTATGTGACTGGTATGTCAATATACTGGTATGTCAGTTATATGATTTGATGGTCAATTTTTGAAGAAGTAGAAATTAGATAAGAGGAAAAGTGACAGAGGAGTTGATGCACAGCAATAGGAGGGCACATGTCACGTAGGAAAACAAGAATTTTTGAGATCTTGGTGTCACTTTTGCATGATAACTACCAAAATGAACAATAATCAATTAACATAAGTCTTAAAGGATCTTAAACAAATACAAAGCACCTAAATAAATTGGATTTCCCTATATAATTTTGGGAGGTAATTTTTGTGGTAAAATTGAAAGGATAAGTTCCAAAAATGGACAACTTAAATGTCAACTATTATTTTCTAATTTCTAGAGATTTTATGCAAATTAAATATTGGGGAATATTCAGGAAAGAATATTAGAGTATCCACAGACACAGAGTCTGTTGAGAAAGAGTATCCAATAACTCAAAACTTACTTAACATGAAGGTTTCACTTCCATGGTAGCAAACACATGGATGCAGAATGACAATTTAAGTCCATAATTCAAATGTATAGATTGTAACTTCCTTAAGCAGATGGCAAATGTTTTACCAATCTTGAGACCCCATCACCTAAGTACAGAATAATTGCTTAATAAATGGTTGTTAAATTTGAATTCTGGAACTAAAATTATCAGTAACCATAACAACTATGACCCTTAATTTTTAATAGATGGTAGCTTGTGCCCCAATTATTTCAACAGTACTACAATCAAATATTCTCTTTGCATGCTTAAAGCTTCACACTCATTTTTAATGCTCTTTCAAATGAACTGGATATGTCAAACTTTGACAGATACTGCTAGCCTCACAGAGAGAACGTGACATAACTCAAAGATTCTCATAGAAGATCAGCAGTGCAAAGATTGGCAATGTTATCATGCAAATGGCAAATTAAATTGGTCTCTAAAATTATATTCTTTTCAATGACAGCAAATGTTTCAAATTTCTGATTCATTCTCCTTGCATCTCAAAGAAAAGAATGGTACTGTCCTCCTTTACCATCTGAAGGTTATTTTCATAACTGGAGAGCTCAATACCTTTATTAAAAGTAAAACTTTAGATTCTGTGTGATGCAGCAAAAGGTACTGGAAAGTAAGAAGCAAAGAGGGAAGGAAATGGGCAATCTCTAAATGTTCTGCGTTACCATGTTGAAAGAAGCGGAGAGACACATGATGAGTGTGGGCCTCAGCAAATTACCAGCAATGATTTGTATCTGAGAAATGATATAACAAAAATCAGAGGCCATGAAAGGCTGACTAGAAAAGAAAGTGAGTAAGACAAGTAGCAACATCAAGTGATTGCAGAGGGACAAGCCAAGTCCTGCATGACTTGCAGTTAAAAAAAACCCTAGGGAAAGGTCTTTGATGTATTATATTTATTCAGTTCCATAGGGTCCTAAGTGGATAAATAAATGCACTTAGAGCTACAAGAGACTTCTGAGGCTAGTGACTTGGTCAGAATCATACAGCTAGTAAATGGGGCAGGATTAGATCTCTTAGAATTCAAGTCTTGGGTACCATATAACTGCAGGTTTTGGCAGGGGGAAGGGTAGAAGAAGAGATATATGGACAATAATCATTAAAAAATGAGGATACATGAAATTGATGTTGGAGAAGGGACTACCCACAGTGATGAATCAAGTTTCATTGAAGTGTCATGTGTTACTCCCTTCTGGGAAAATAATGTTAATGCAAAATGCAAAAAGTCTTAGAAGTTACTGGATTTGAGCTTCTTTGCCTGACATATGGGACTATCCTGGATACCCAGAAAAGCACCATAGTGCACACTGTGGTTTAAGAAGTGGTACTTCTGTCTATTATAAAAAGAAAATCACTCCACTAGTTGAGTTTAGTTTCTATCAAAGGGAATTTTAGGACAGTTCTCAGTTAAGAAAAGTATGAGAAGCTATATACACCCAGGGAGACACCTGTGGGATCTGAGTGTAGACCACAACATAGCATTTTCATGCTTTCTTTTGGTGTTTGCTTGCATTTTGTTTTCCTTCTCAGGTTTTTTTTTCTTGTACAGCAAGATAACTGTATAAATAAGTATATGTATATTCGATTTCTCATATATTTTAATATAATTAACATGTATTAGACTCCCTGCCATCAAGGGGAGGAGGTTGGGGGGAAGGAGAGAAAAATCTGGAACAGAAAGCTTTGCAAGGGTCAATGTTGAAAAATTACCCATGCATATGTTTTGCAAATAAAAAGCTTTAATAAAAAAAGAGAGAGAATAGTATGAGATTGATGTGAAGCCAGTATATTGGATTTTAAAAACTGACCCTACTTGTTTAGCATTAATTACTGTTGTTACTGTTTTTCAGTCATTTCAGTTTCATCTGACTTTTCATGATCACATTTGGGGTTTTCTTGGCAAAGATACTGGAGTGGTTTAACATTTCCTTCTCCAGCTCATTTGAAACTAAAGAAAAGCAAGGTTAAGTTACTTGCCCAAGATCACACAGGTAGTGTCTGAGATCAAATTTAATTTAAAAAGATGAGTCTTCCTAACTTCAGAGCTGATATTCTATTCACTTTGCCACCTAGTTGCCCCATTTAGGTAATTAGGGTCACAAAAAAATCGTGAAACCAAAGGTAGGTGATGCCTAAAGGGAAAAATACCGAAAAAGACCAGAAGACACTATAAAACTAAAGTAGAAATAAAAGAACTTCAATACATGAAAGAAAATTTTGATTTGAAAATTTGTTTCCTTGTAAAGCCTTATTAATAACTATAAGAGTTATATAAATCATCTTTCTTTACAGAATGGAAGAATGATTTCAAAAAGAAAAATTGTCTAAAAGTGGCAGACAAAAAACCTAACCTGTATGAGTGAGCTCAAGAACAAATTAGTTATGCAATAAGTATGAAATAATCCCTCTCTAAGGAAGAAATCATTTCCTTTGCTCCATTGTGTGCAGTGGGGTATCTGCAGATGACACCATCACAAAAGTTATCTGCTAATAATCAAGAAGCAAGTAGTAGGATTTGCCTTTCCAATATCTACCGAGATGACTATTGACTAGGGATGAATGGCAGAGAAGCTGGTTGTCTTCCTAGGGTACATATCCAAGATGTGACTGCAAAATTTAAGAGACTTTGCAAATATGACAGATTCAAGCTACTCCTGGTAATTCATTAAGGAGAAATAGTATTGTTGAACATAAATTGGTTTCCTGTCAACTAAAAATATAAATCATTTAAATTCTAATGGACTTGTGCAGGTGGCATGCTTCACTTTTCAATAATTTTTATTAGGTTATAATTTTGTTGTTGTTATTGTTTCCTCAAACAAAATGTAACTTCATTGAGGGCAGACATTTCATTTTTATTCTTCTACCTACCACAGTATCTGGCTCAGAAAAAGTGATTAATAAATCCTTATTGATTATTCAATAATTTATTTATTTGCTTTAAAATAAGAGCAGTGATTACTAAATTTAATGTGGGAAGGGGGAGTAATCAGGAGACTCGGATCAATTGATTTCCCAACTCTCCTGCCCAACTGATGAAATCATAGAAGAGAAGGGGCATGTAAGAGATATAGTGAGGTGAGTTTTTAACTTTAGAGCCACAACTACAACATAACATTTTCATGCTCTATATTGATGTTTGCTTGCATTGTTTCCTTTTTCTGATTTTTTTTGTTCATGTAGATACGATTTTTCTTGCACAGCAAGATAAGTATGGAAATATGTATACATATATTCAACTTGTCAAGTATTTTAATATAATTAACATGTAGTGGACTTCCTGCCATCTAGGGGAGGGGAGGGGACTAGGGGGAAAATTTGTAAAGGAAAGCTTTGTAAGAACCAATGTTGAAGAACTACCCATACATGTGTTATGCAAATAAAAAGCTTTTAAAAAATAAAATTAAATTAAAATAAAATAAAATAAATTAAAAAGGACAATGTTAGATGAGAGATCCCTAAAGTCTTATTGACTCTGAAACTTACTGATTCATTAGAAATTCTATGATTTTATGAATGAGATAATGCATCAGAGGCAAAAGGTTGTCATAAAATAATAAAAAATAAAAAATAAAAAAAAACTTTAGAGCCACAAAACAATTAAGACAGAGCTGGTCCTAATCATTCTGGATCATATTTTCTTTTCTCCTCCAGGGGGAGCTTAAACACTTAATTTTAAAAGGTGCATTCCATTCCATGTAGTTTGACATCCAAATTAAAAAAAAAAAAAAGTCGTTTCAGGAGTTGGTGGTTTATTCTGTGATGTTGACAAGCTGAGGTTTTGCTTTCCCAGAACAGTAATGAATGCAGGAACTGGGTTAGTCCATCATGGCTCTAACCAGCAAATTCATTCATATTACTACCTAATTCCTTGTCTCACATTTTTTTCCTTTACATACAAATATATTAAGCCAGAATCAAAAGTAACATTTTCCCCACTTATTTTTCCTGCCCCACCCTTTTTGAAATAGTAACTATCTATCCATTAAGGGAAACTAAATAAAACATTTTTTTTGCAAAGACAGTATATGATCAAATTAAAGGAAGTAAGCAGTTGTTTGCTGCTAGCTTAATAGGAAGAGAGGAAAGTTAGTCAGCACTTCTCTATTCCCCTTAACTGCATTGTGCTATCTTTTCTCATTACCTAAATCAGGTTTTATTTTTACTACTTTGATAATTACATTTCAATATAATTGGTTTCCTCTATAATCTTTTTATTTTATGTTTTTAAAAACATTATGCTGAGGAAAGGATCCAGAGCCTTTCCCAGATGCCCAAAGGTGTCCAGGTCCCTTATTCTAATCTTCTTTTGGCCCAGCCAGAGGATTACAGAGATATCATTAGTCCTTCTCCTCCTTACCACCCAAATGTGTGTTCAACTCTGCTGAAGCATATAAACAGTAGTTTGGGATTACAGTTGCTCTTTCCCTAAACCAAGGGTGCTTTAAACCCAAATCTGAAATAACAAAGGACACTTTAGAATGTAAACAGAGTTCTTATTTCAATTTTTAAATCATCTCATTTTTCCAATCTTCTTTCCTCAATCTACCAAAGTGGTCTTTAGCTCTAAGCACTGAAGAATTGTTAAAGTATCAGGAATATAAATTTTAATTAACTTTGCCATTTATTGCTGTATAATTTGGGGTGAGTCACCATTCCTTAGTAAAGTCACTCTCTTCAGCAAAAAACAAACAAAAAAAAACCGAGAATCTGAAAGATAATGAATGCTGTCAGAAAGTCAGGAATCGAGTTTCCACAATTTCTCAACTTTCTTCTCCTCCTTGAAGGATTGAGAATATAGCCTTGTCTATGGAAAGGGAAAGAAAGCATTCAGATACATAATAAATTCATTAATAAATTTTCATAAGGAAAGGTTCCAGATATCTTTACATGGTACAAAGAATGCAGTAAGTTAAACAAGAAAATGAAAGAATCATCATACCTGAAGAGAAAGCACACTGACATTATCAAAATGGAGATGCCCATTAGGCTGGGTTACTGCAGGGTTTGCATAACATTTGACTCCATTGATGGCAGGCAGTTTAGGGGCTGGAGGGTTCGCTTTTTCTTGAGAAGGAAAGAAGTCCTCATTTCTAAAGTGAGCATGATCATTCTGCAGTAGAAAAATGGAAAATTATACATTTTAGAGCTCAAGATAGAAATTAATCAAGATAGGTAAACAAAAGAAAAGGAATCTATTTTCTACTCAGAAGTAGAAAAGGCACATATTTGTTTTATATGTCAAATACAAACTTTAAAAATATACAAATTTATCTCACTTTAAAATGTTGTCCCATTGCTCAGATTCTGCTGATTTCTTTTTCTAGGAAGATGTAGAAATATATTGAAATAGAATGGATTATAAACTTAACTATGTTATTCAATGTTTGGTTATCTTTGCACTAAGCAAATGCTAACTTTTATCATGCTAATTAATATTGTGATAATATTTTAATTCTATTAACAGAAACTATATATTCATTTGCTTTCATCAAATCATTTGTGACTAGCAACACATAAAGAGGAAAAAAGCCTTTTAAAAAAAAGCACTTTACCTGCCCATAAGTCTTCAATAGCATCTTAAGTACTCGTTCAACAAAGAAGAGAATATAGAATCCACCAAACACAGCAACTGCTTTTTCAATGTAGTTATCAACTTTGGGATCAAAACCAAATGCCTAAGAGTAGAAGAAGAATTTAAATGAACCCAAATAATAATTTAAGTTAACCCAATTAATCACAGGCAAATAACCAAATACCATAATTACATGACATCAATTAGTACCAGGAATGCAAGGCCAATTTTCCCCATACAGTTTTATGGATCTATCTTTCAAATATACATGTAAATATATGCAGAAAACAAAAAAGTGATAATTAGAAGGCAGAACCAAGATGGTGGAATAAAGGCAGGGCCTTGCCTGTGTTCTCCCCAAAACCACTCCAAAAGTCTTTAAACAACGACTTTAAACAAATTCTAGATAACAAAATCCACAAAAAGAAGGAATGAAACAATTTTCCAGCCCAAGATAACTTGAAGGATTAGCAGGAAAGGTCTGTTACACCAGTGAGAGTGAGCACAGTCCAGCACAGGCAGCACCAGCACAACCCCAGCCCTAGCAAACCCGGAGCCACTTGGGAGCCATGAATCAGCAGGGGCAATAGCTGCTTCCTGAGCTCTCAGCCCACATATAGTAAGGGGGTCAAACAACTGTTCAGAAGGAGACTACAGGGATCTATTTGCTAGCACTGAGGAAGGATTCTGTTGCTTAGTCTCTACTAGAATCCAGGTCATAGTCCTAGATGGTAGTCCTAGGTGAGAAGGAGCACTGACACACCAGAGATTGCAGCTATAGTGGAGCAGGAACCCTTCTTGCAGTTCCAGGGCAGAAAAAAAAATATTTGTCTAGAATACTACAAGGAGAGGAAGAACTGAAAACTTATAAGTCCCTATTAGTTTCTCTGAAAACAGGTGCACAAAACCTCTGAAATTTGAGACAATGAATCTCCACCTTGGAAGCATAGTCCTACAAAGAGTTGAAAGTCAAATAATAGAGCAAATAAAATGAGCAAACAGCAGAAAAAATTCTGACCACAGAAAGTTACTATGGTAATAAAGAAGATCAAAACATACACTCAGAAAATAATAAATTCAAAGTTCCTAACACCAAAGCATACCCCAAAAAAATATGAATTGGTGTCAGGCCATGGAACAGCTCAAAAAGGATTTTGAAAATCAAATAAAAAAGAGAGAAAAAACTGAAAAGAGAAATGAGAATGATGCCAGAAAATCATGAAAAACAAGTCAATAGTTTGATAAAGAAGACATAAATAACTACCAAAGAAATGAGGCCAAAAGGTAAAGAAGGTACAAATAGCCAATAAGAAGAATGTAGAACTGGTCAAATGAAAAAGGGAGACTCAAAAATTCATTGAAGAAAAAAATTCCTTAAAAAAGCATGATCAGACAAATGGAAAAGTTAGTACAAAAGATCACTGAAGAAAATAATTCCTTAAAAATTATAATTGAGCAAATGGAAGCTAATGACTTGATGAGAAATCAAGAAACAAAAACAAAAACAAAAGAATGAAAAAGTAGAAGACAATGTGAAATATATCATTGGGAAAAACCAGCTGACCTGAAAAATAGATCCAAGAATGACACTTTAAAGATTGTTGGACTACCTGAAAGCCATGATCAAAAAAAGGCGGTGGGGGGAACCTGAACAGAAACTTTTAAGAAATTATGAAGTAAAGCTACTTTGATATTCTGGAACCAGAGAATAAAATAGAACTTGAAAGAATCCATCAATCACCTCCTAAAGGAGATCCCAAAATTAAAACCAAAATCCAGAACTCTAAGATCAAGGACAAAATATTGCAGAAAAAAACAATTCAAGGCTCCTGAAGCCACAGTCAGAATAACATAATATTTATCAGCTTCTATATTAAAAAATCAGAAGGCTTGTAAGATAATATGCTGGAGGGCAAAGGAGATAGGATTCCAAATCAAGAATCACCTACCCAGCAAAACTTAGTATAATCCTGCAGGAGGAACAAAAATAGACATTCAATGAATAGAGAACTTTCAAGCATTATTAATGAGAAGATCAGAACTGAATAGAAAATCTGACTTTCAAATATATTATTCAAGAGAAGTATGAAAAGGTAAACAAGAAAGGAAAATTATAAGGGATTTAACAAGATTAAACTGTTTTTATTCTTACATGAGAAGATGATATTTGAAATCGATAAGTAATATCTTGTTATTATGGCAGTTAAAAGGAATATAGAGAGAGAGAGACACAGGATAAAGGTGTGAATTGAACAGGAAATAATAATATCCTAAAAAAGTAAAATAAGGGAGTGAGAGAAAATGCACTGGGAGAAAGGGAGAGGTAAAAGAGAGGCAAGAAAAAGCTTTTATAGTGGAGGGGAAGAGGAGGAAGATAAAAGGAAATGAGTGAATTTTAGTCCCATCAGTATTTGGCTCAAAGAGAGAATAACATACAAGTCAATTGGATATAAAAATCTATCTTAATGATAGGAAAATAGGATGGGAAAATAACAAGAGAAAAGATTAGAGATGATAGAAGGGAAGGCAGGCTAGGAGAGAGGGTAATCAAAAGAAAAACATTTTTAAGGAAGGACAGGGTGAAAGAACAGAGAAAATATAATTAATGGAGGGGGGAGGGAATAGGAATGGAGAGAAATACAATTAGCAAATGTAAATGTGAAAAAATTTAAGTTTTCCTGATAAAGACCTCATTTCTCAAACACATAGAGAACTAAATCAAATTTATTAAAAATAAGAGCCATTACCCAATTGATAAATGATCAAAAGATATGAAGAGTTTTCAGATGAAGTAATCAAAACTATTTATAGCCATATGGAAAAAGTGTTCTAACTCAGTATTGTTTAGAGAAATGCAAATTAAAACAATTCTGAGGGCACTAACTCATAGCTACTAGATTGGTTAATAGGACAGATAAAGAAAATAACAAATGATGGAGGAGATGTGGGAAAAATGAAACATTAATGGAGTGTTGGTAGAGTCGTGAATTGATTCAACCATTCTGTAAAGCAATTTAGACCTTTATCCAAAGTACTATAAAACCGTGCATACCCTTTGACCTAGCAATAATATTACTAGGTCTATATTCCAAAAGAGATTTTATAAAACTCATAAAGGAAATGGACTTGTATATACAAAAATATTTGTAGCAGTTCTTTTCTGGGGGCAAAAAAATTTGAAATTGAGGAAATGATCATCAATTGGGAAATGGATGAAAAAAATGTGGTATGTGATAATATTGTGCTAAAAAAATGATAACCAGGATACTCTCAAAAAACCTGGGAAAACTTACATAAGCTGATGAGAAATTAAATATACTGTGTACAAAGTAATAGCCATGTTGTAAGATGATAAGCTGTTAACTATTTTGCTGTTCTCAATAATAAAATGATCCATGACAACTGAAGAACTTAGGAAAAATGCTATTCATCCCCAGAGAAATAACTGATGTCTGAATATAAATTAAAGCATATATTTTTTAACTTTCCTTTCTTTTCCTTGAGGGTTTTTTTTGAGAGGAATCTATATTTCTTTCACAATATGACTATTATGGAAATGTTTTGCATGACTATACCTGTATATTGAATTACTTGCCTTCTCAACGTAGGGAGGGCATGAGGAAGGAAGAAGGGAGAATTTGGAACTCAAAGTTTTAAAAATGAATGTTAAAAATTGTTTTTACATGTAACTGGGGCAAAATAAAATACTAAAAAAATAGAAATTTATTTTTTAAAGTGATAATCACTGTGACATATTTAAGAGTAAGTCAAAATTAACTCAACCAACCAGAAGACCACAGATAAGGAAAAGAACAACATACTATTGAAAGGCAAAGTTAGGAAGACTACCTGGTTCTGACTAGTCAGCAAACCTCATTTCATGAGACAAATAGAAAATTAATTCACTATCCTCTGGATACTTTCTTTAAAAGGAATAGACCCATTATGAGTATCATTGCCAAATTCATGCTTTTAAACTTTAACCAGTGAAATATTTTTGCTCATAAACCTAGAGGGAAGAAGGAAAGGAGAAGACTCAGGACTTGGAGTGAACGATAAGGAAGAGAGAGATTTAAAGGGGCAAAGGGAGGCTAAAGAACAGAAAACTTAGAGTTGATAATATGTTTATTTTAAGGAGAAAAAAAAGAGCTAAGACCAAAAAACATACAAGGTCCTCCCTATGATGAACAAAGATATATTCACCTATCTGCTCCTCCTGGAAAAATAAAAAAAAGGAAAATCAACATAAAAACAATACAGAAATCATTATTTAGAGTCTTCAAAACTGTAAATAGCTCTCATGTGAGCAGCTTTGAGTTAGAAGCCAGCACTCTGATATACTCAAATGGAGTTGTGATCTCATCAGATCCAACATGACTCCCTTCTAGTTGGCCATTAGCACTTCAAACAAATCAGATTATCAAGAGGAGACCAGACTTCTACCAAGAGGGAGCTGAAGGCCTTCCTCTCTTTCTCCTGACACTGGCAAGATTCCAGGGAGGGAAAGGAAAGAAGGGAGGGAAGAAGAGAGGGAGAACTCTGGCTGTCCAGCTACCATGTTTTGTCCTACCTTCTCTTCCTATCATTTCTTCAATGGCATATTTTAGTCCCATTCTCTGACATTCTACATTGGGTATATACTGTAGCTTTCTCCCACATAATCTATCCTCCTTCAGTGACCTCTGTTGCAATATTTATTTTTAAATCTACAGAGACTGCTATATCTGATGCCTCAGTGACATACAGCAATGTTGCTGATGATGTTGTGGTGGTTTAAATAGACCTTTGGTGCCGAAAGAAACTTGAAATCAAGAGCCAGGGCAACTATTTTCATTTTTTTCTTTTTTTTTTGAAGGCAACAGGGTTAATTGATGTGGCCAAGGTCACACTACTACTAAGTGTCTAAGGCTGGATTTGAATTCAGATCTTCCCAACTGACCCAAGGGTCAGTGGTCTATCCATCCAACAGCTACTTTCAAATTCCAGGTCTGCCACTGACAAGAAGCATTTATAGGTCTCAGTTTTCTTATCGGTAAAACACAACATTTGACTTCTCTACTTACTTTATTGGGTCATTATGAAGCTGAAACAACTTTTTAAAATGTGAGTGCAGCATTGCTCAAATTGTCACGGACATTTTTGGACAATTTGGTGAAACTTTTGGACTTCTTCATAGAATAAAATCATGGTTGAAGTACAAAGAAATGCTATTTAACTATTAGTCAATTTATAAACATTTATTAAATGCATAAGCACTAAGGATACAAAGAAAGATAAGATGGGCCCTGGTCTCAAGGAATTTACAATCTTATAGGGGAGATAACAGTACATAGAGCCAAGAAAGTGGAGTAAAGGAAGGAACTCACCCAATCTCTCCCCCAAACTGTTCCAAATATCTTTAAATAATGACTCTAAGCAAATTTTAGAGCTTCAGAACACCACAAAAGACAGAGTAGAACATTTTCTACCAAAGAAAACTTAAAAGGTCAGCAGAAAAGGTCTGGGGCATCAGGGTGAGAGTCCAGCGTGCCATGCCAGTGCAGCCCCAGCCCCAGCCCAAGTTCTGGTCTCAGGACTCTAAAGGAGAAACAGAAGGGACCGCTGAATCAGTGGCAGTACTGGTGACTTCCAGACCTCTCAGTCTAGAGACACCAAACAGGAGCCGGAAGGTCAGCAAAAAAGCTGTGGCACCAGAGTGGGAGCTAGTGCACACAATCCTAGTGCAGGCTATACTAGTGCAGCCCTGACCCCAACACCAGCAAAGGAGGAGCTCTAAATCAGCAGCAGCACTGGCAGCTTAAAGACATCAAAGGTAACTTGGAGGGTCGGCAGAAAAGGTTTATCAGTAGGGTGAGCGGGGCTTGGGAAACCAGCAAACTAAGAGTGAGTATGGACAGTGGTGGTGGTGACAGCTTCCTGAGATCTCAGCTCACAAGAGTTCTCTTCATTAACACTTAGGAAGGACTCTGTTGCTTTAGCACCCTAGAACTTACAGCTACAGTGGAGCAGGGATACTCCTAACAATTTCAGGGCAGAAAAGAGTACTTAAGATCAGGTCCCTAGAAGGATCTCTGAAAACAGCTACACAAAATCCCTGAAGCTCTGGACAGTGCACCCCCACCTTGGAAACAGAGCCCTACTTTAAGTAAGAGTTAAAAGCCAAATAATAGGCTAGGAAAATGATCAGACGACAGAAAAGGTTTCTGACCATAGAAAGTTCTATGGTGATAAAGAAGGTCAAAAAACACACTCAGAAGAAGATAACAAAGTCAAAGCTCCTGCATCCAAAGCCTCCAAGAAAAATAAGAATTGGTCTCAATTCTCAAATATGGAAGAGCTCAAAAGGGATTTTAAAATCAAATTTAAAAAAAGAAAATCAAGTAAGAGAGATAGAGGAAAACTTAGAAAGAGAATTCAGAGTGGTGCAAAAAGCTAATGAGGAGAAGAATGCTTTAAAAAAAATTTGGCCAAACGGGAAAGGAAGTACAAAAGCTCACTGAGGAAAATAATTCCTCAAAAATTAGAAGTGAGTAAATGGAAACTAGTGTGTTTATGAGAAATCAAAATACAATAAAACAAAATCCCTCAAAAATGGAAAAAATTTTAAGAATATATGAAATATTTAACTGGAAAAACAGCTGATCCCAAAAATAAATCCAATGATTTATTTAAAATTTATTAAAATTAAAATGTATTAAATTAAACTTAAAATTATATTAATAAATTTAATGATGATGTTATGGTGATTTAAATAGGACACCACCATTTTTTAAATTAAATTGTTAAAATAAAAGAGAGATCATTTTAAAATTACTGATCAGCCTGAAAGTCATGATCAAAAAAAGAGTCTAGACATCGTCTTTCAAGAAATCATCAAGGAAAACTTACCTGATATTCGAGAACCAGAGGATAAAATAGAAATTGAGAGAATTCACTAATCACTTCCTGAAAAAATGATCCCAAAATGAAAATTTCCAGTAATATTATAGCCAAATTCTGGAATTCCCATGTCAAGGAGAAAATATTGCTAGCATCCACAAAGAAACAATTCAAGTATAGTGGTACCACACTCAGAATAACACAGGTTTTAGTAGCTTCTACAGTAAAATACCAGAGAGCTTGAAATATGATATTGCAGAGAGTAATGGAGGTGGGATTACAACCAAGAATCACTTACCCAGCAAAACTGAATATAATTCTTCAGGGGAAAAGGTGAACATTCAGGGAAATAGAGGATTTTCAAGTATTTATGATGAAAAGACCAGAGCTGAATAGAAAATTTGATTTTCAAATACAGAACTCATGAGAAGCATAAGGAGGTAATCAGGAAAGGAGTATTATAAAGAACTTAATAAGGTTTATCTGTTTACATTCCTACATGGGAGGATGATACTTGCAACTCATTAGAACTTTCCCATTATTATGGCAGATAGGAGTATATATAGACAGAGGAAACATGTGTGACTTGAATATTAAAGGATAATATCTTTAAAAAAATAAATTAAGGAGTGAGAGAGAAATGTACTTACAGAAAGGGAAAGGGAGAAGTAGAATGGTATAAATTATCTGCCATAAAAAGAGGCAAGAAAAAGCTTTTATAGGGTAGGAGAAGAGAGGGGAATGGAATGAACCTTATTCTCTTCATAACTGTCTAAAAGAGGAAATAACATGCACACTCAATATGGATATAGAAATCTATCTAACCCTGCAGGAATATAGGAGAGAAAGGGGATACAGGAAGGGGATAGGGTGATAAAAAAGAGGGCATATTGGGGGAGGCAGTAGTCAGTAGCAAAACATTTTTGAAAGTATTAAAGGCACAGCATGAAAGGAGAGAGAATAAATGGAGAGAATACAGTTTTCAATAATAATTTTAAAATCATTTGAAGTAAATTTCTCTGATAAGGCTTTAGTTCTCAAACATTGAGAAAACTGAGTCAAATTTATAAAAAAAATAATGATACATACCCCAATTTATAAATGATCAAAAGATATAATCTATGCCCAAAGAGCTATAAATTCACTACTGAGTAAGAATTCCAAAAGAGTTTTTTTTTAAAGAAAGAAAGAAAGAAAAGGAACAAATGCACAAAAAATATTAATAGTAGCTCTCTTCATAGGGCAAAAAAAAA
>JAJPUD010001549.1:153180-176945 GCA_023553655.1 Myrmecobius fasciatus | reverse complement strand
CTGAATCTAATGAGATGAAATTTAATGGAAGGAAAACAAATATTTTTAAAACACAAATGCTAACAATAACCCTTGGTGGTAGGTACTATCATTATCCCCATTCTACAATTAGGAAAACTGAGGCTGGCAGAGATTAAGTAACTTGCTCAGGACTACATGTAAAGATGGATTTGAATTCATATCTTCCTGACTCCAAAATCAAAATTCCTTTCACTGAGCCATATAGTTGAACATAAGATGGAAAAATATTTCTTCCCTTAGGGTAAAAAAAACAGGGGCATAAATATAGGACTAAGAAAACCTGGTAAGAGAGTATGAAAAAGATCCAGAGGTTTTAGTGGATCTCAAGCTCTATATGAATTGAAGATAAAATTAGCCAATAGGAGATTTTTAAAAAGCCAGTGATCTGGAACTACATTAAAAGACACATTGTCCTGAAATAGTGAAGGCATGGTCCTACTGTATGATACTTGAATAAAAACATAGCAAGAATATTGTGTTTAGTTCCAGTTGTCAATTTTAAGAAGAATGCAGGTGCATCCAGTGTAGGAGGATGGGGTTTAAGGGTACTCTCATGGAACAAATTTTTAATCTGCTATCAGCTTCCATTTTATTGGTAAATTCATCCTATTCACATTCTATGTTATGATACCCTGCATGTTTTCTATTATATTGTATATTATGTATATTGTATAATATAATGTGTATTTCCTCCTTTCTATTTTTCCTTACTACCTGTCACATCCTATTCTTCTCTCTCTTCATTCTTCTTCTTTATTTTTACTCACTACCTTGCACTTCTATTCCTGAACCTACCCACTGTTCCAAGAATCAATCTCTTACCTTCTCCTCTATCTTATCACCTTAGCCTTTTATTTCTTTTTTAAAGCTTTTTTATTTTCAAAATCTGTGCATAGTTTTCAACATTCAACCTTGCAAAACCTTGTGTTTCAAATTTTTTTCTCCTTCCCTTCCTCCCTCTCCCTCCCTTATATGGCAAGTAATCCAATATATGTTAAACATATGCAGTTCTTCTATACATATTTCCACAATTATCATGCTGTACAAGAAAAATCAGATCAAAAAGGGAAAAAATGAGAAAGAAAAAAAATCAAGCAAACAACAAAAAAAGTGAAAATATTATGTCATTATCTCTTTGGGTACAGATGGCTCTCTCCATCACCAGTTCATTGGAACTGGTCTAAATCACCTCCTTGTTAAAAAGAGCCATGTCCATCAGAATTGATCATCATATTATCTTGGTGTTCCTGTGTACAATGTTCTTTTGGTTCTACTCAATTCACTTAGCATCAGTTCATGTAAGTCTCCCCAGGGCTTTTTGAAATCATCCTGCTGATCATTTCTTATAGAACAACAATATTCCATAACATTTATATACCATAATTTATTCAGCCATTCTCCAACTTATGAGCATCCATTCAATTTCCAATTCCTTGCCACTATAAAAAAGGCTGCTACAAACATTTTTGTACATAGAAGTCCTTTTCCCTTTTTTATGTTATCTTCAGTGTATAGGCCCAATAGAGACACTGCTGGATCAAAAAAAATGCATAGTTTGATAGCCCTTTGGTCATAGTTCCATATTGTTCTCCATAATGGTTGGATCAGTTCACAACTCCACCTATAATGTAAGTGTCCCAGTTTTCCCACATCCCCTCTAACATTCATCATTATCTTTTTCAATTATCTTAGCCAATTTGAGAGGTGTGTAGTGGTGTCTCAGAGTTGTTTTAACTTGTGTTTCTCTGATCAATAGTGATTTAGAGCATTTTTTAATATGAATAGAAATGGTTTCAATTTCTTCATCTGAAAATTTTCTGTTCATATCCTTTGATCATTTATCAATTGGAGAATGGTTTATATTCTTATAAATTTGAGTCAATTCTTTATATATTTTAATGAGACCTTTATCAGAACACCTGAATGTATAAAATTTTTCCCAGTTTACTGTTTCCCTTCTAATCTTGTATGCATTTGTTCTGTTTCTAAAACTTTTTTAATTTAATGTAATCAAAATTATTCACTTTATATTCCATAATGTTCTGTAATACTTCTTTGTCCACAAATTCCTTTTCTCCACAGATCTGAGAGGTAGACTATCTTTTGTTCTTCTAATTTGCTTATACTATCACTTTGATTGCTAAACTATCCCTCGATTTCCTAATTTGCTTATAGTATCACCCTTTATCTCTAAATCATGAACCTATTTTGATGTTATTTTGGGATACATTATTAGATGTAAGTCAATGCCTAGTTTCTGACATACTAATTTCCAATTTTCCCAGCAATTTTTGTCAAATAATGAGTTCTTATCCCAGAAGCTAGGGTCTTTTACACTCTTATTTCTTTCTGAATTTAAAAGGCTTTTATACCTTTTGCTCCTTTTGATTTCTCCCTATGCAGTTTTACTTTTTTAGAATCACCCCAAAACACTCAGCTCTGTCCAAGCTGCTTTCAAACTACCCAAATAATAAAAGAATTAATAATATTTTCGGTTTTTTTTGTTTTTGCTGAGGCAATTGGGGTTAAGAGACTTGCCTAGGGTCACACAGCTAGAAGTGTTAAGTGTCTGAAATCATATTTGAACTCAGGTCCTCCTGACTTCAGGGCTGATGCTCTATCCACAGCACCACCTAGTTGCCCATAATTGATAATATTTTCATATCTAAGAAGTAAATGATTTAACCTTATTGTGTTCCTTATAATTTTTCCTTAATGTTTATATTTTTTCTGAATGTTATACGCCAAATTTCCCCTTAAGTTCTGCTATTTTTGTCACAAATACATGAAAGTCTTTCAGTTCCTTAAATGTCTTTTTTTTTTCATTCAGCAACATACCAAACTTTGCTAGGTAAGTTACCTCTGATCATAACTTCAACTCTTTTACTCTATGAAATATAGTATTCCAAGACCTACTGTCCTTTGACATAGCAACTGCTAAGTCTTGTGTAATCCTTACTGTAGCTCCATGATATTTAAATTTTTTTCCTTAATCTGAGAGCTTTGAAACTTGGTGATGATACTCCTAAATTTTCCTCCTGGGATCTCTTTCAGGTACTGATTGGTGGATTTTTTTCTATTTCTGCTTTACCTCCTTGTTCTAGAACATCAAGACAATTTTCTTTGATAATTTCTTATTATATTCAGAATTCTTTTCTCACTCATAATTTTCAGGTAGTCCAACTATTCTTATATTATTTCTCCTCAATCTGTTCTCTAAATCAACTGTTTTTCTGATGGGATGTTTCACATTTTCATCTATTTTTTCATTCTTTTAATTTTATTTTATTATTTTTGGTTTTAGAATATCATTGGCTTCCTTTGCTCAATTCCAGTTTTCAAGGAATTATTTCCTGATGTTTTTGATTCTCTATTTCTAGCTGGTTGACTCTCTTTCCATAATTTGCTTGATTTTCTTAGATTGCTCTTTTCCCCTAATTTTTCCTCCATCTCACTTATTTGATTTTTAAAGTCATTTTTAACTTCTTCAAAGAATAGGTTTTGTGCTTGGAACCATTTGACATTTCTCATTCAAAAAAAGTGGCTTTTTTAGCTCCATTATCTCCTTCTATGAACCCAGATCCCCATAAGAGTCATCTATAATTGAGTTCTTTCTTCTTTGCTTTCTCCGTTTTTTTGTTTGTTTGTTTGTTTTGTTTTGTTTTGTTTTGTTTTAAGGAGCTATTAGTGTGGTCAAGTTCTAGTCCACAGGTATGGGGAATAATCTCCCAAGCCTTAGGTCTTTCTTGTCCTGCGCCCTGACTTTAGGCTCCCCCCCCTACTCCCAAGTCACTACTAGAGAGCCCCTGGTCAAGCTGTCCTGCATATGATCTTACTCCCGTTGCTCCCTCAGCAAGTATTGTTGACCTCTCTTCCCTCAAAATGAATCCAGGGAATCTGCTCTCCTGCAAGTGCCTACAGTCAGTAGGATCCCTGTTCATTTGCTACTCTACTTACCAGGCATGTGCTAGCTCCTTCTCCCATGCAGCCTCAGCCCATAGGGGGTTTGGTCAGCATAGGTATGCTTGGCATCCCTCTACTTAGAAAGTCCTTCAATCTTCTACTATTTTATTGTTTCTTAATGTCTCATGGAGTCATTAGCTTCCACTTGCCCAATTCTAATATTTAAATAATTATTTTTTCAGCTTTCAGACCCAGATATGTCTGAGGTTAGATTTGAACTCAGGTTCTCCTGACTTCAGGGCTGGTGCTCTATCCACTGCACCATCTAGCTTCCCCGAGATGAAAGTTTCTAAAGCTGAGGCTGAGTCCCAAAGCCAGCAGCCCCCATAGCTCATTAATTGTTGGGTTTGTCAAACACTAGGTTACTATGGTCATTGACTATTTTGTCCTGTGAACTTAACTTATTCCACTGATCAACTGCTCTGTTTCTTAGCCAGTACCAAATGGTTTCGATGACTGCTGTTTTATAATATAGTTTTAGATCTGGTACAGCTACGCTACTTTCATTTGCTTTTTTTTCCCATTAATTCCCTTGAAATTCTTGATATTTTGTTCTTCCAGATGAATTTTGTTGTTATTTTTTTCTAGGTCAGCAAAATAATTTCTTGGGAGTTTGGTATAGCACTAAGTAAATAGATTAGTTTAGGTAGTATTGCCATCTTTATTATATTTGCTCAACCTATCCAAGAGCACTTGATATTTTTCCAATTATTTAGATCTGATTTTATTTGTGTGGAAAGTGTTTTGTAGTTTTGCTTATATAGTTCCTGACTTTCCTTTGGCAGATATATTCCCAAATATTTTATACTATCAACAGTTATTTTAAATGGAATTTCTCTATCTCTTGCTGTTGGATTTTGTTAGTGATGTATTAAAATGTTGATGATTTATGTGGATTTATTTTGTAACCTACAACTTTGCTAAAGTTGTGGATTATTTCTAATAGTATTTTAGTTGATTCTCTAGGGTTCTCTAAATAGACCATCATATCATCTTCAAAGAGTGATAATTTGGTTTCCTTATGATCTACTCTGATTCTTTTAATCTCTTTTTTTTCTCTTATTGCCAAAGCTAGCATTTCTAATATAATATTGAATAGTAATTGATATTTTTTTTGCTGAGGCATTTGGGATCAAGTGACTTGCCCAGGGTCACACAACTAGAAATTGTTAAGTGTCTAAGGTCAAATTTGAAGTCAGGTTCTCCTGACTTCAGGGCTGGTGCTCTATCCACTGCACCACCTAGCTTCCCCAAGATAAAAGTTTCTAAAGCAGAGGCTGATTCACAAAGCTGGCAAGCCCCCATAGCTCATTAATTGTTGATTTGGGCAAAATTGGCCTGGAGGTGTTTGCATTTTACTCAAGCAGGACCTCTGCCCCAGAAGGTCAGGTTTTTCCTGTGCTTAGGAGGACAACTGCTTTACCCTGACTTTTGTTTATTTCTCCTGCTCTACATCTCCTCTGAGGCAAAGTTTTATCTTTTTCTGTGAGGAAAATTTGGGGAACCGAAAGTTTTCTGACCTACTTCTCCATCTTCCCAGAATCCTCTCCAAAATGTGTTCAATTAAAAAGAAATGGTCCCAAATTTGAAATTCTGATAGGAAAAGTCAATTGATAAATTATGAAACAAATTTAATATCTATCCTACTTCTAGACAAACCATGAGAATCAATGCTGCTTAAACAAAGGAATTCAACTTTACCCAGCTTCTGAAAGGATGTCAAGCATGATTTTGATCTTTAACAAGTTGAGTCATCCATAAAATAGTTAAATATGCCATTAATCAAGGCCTGGTAAGTCACATTTATGAGTAGTTTTTAATAGCAGTTAAACAGATTAATTAGGAGACAAGGCTGGAAACAAACTTTAGCTACAATATTTCTGATAGACTCATTACTCAGGAGAATTAAGTTACATACTTTCTGAAGGCGTTGGTTTGGATTTGTGCTTTGGATGATGATTACAAGGGTGAAACATCAACTGCTGTAAGACTGCGGGACATATCGCTGAAAAGTTATAACTGGTAATCTTCATATCACTGGAAAGACCATGAATGGAAAAGATCTCTTCAGCAGACAAACACTGCAAAAAAAAAAAGAAAGAAAGAAAGAAAGAAAGAAAGAAAGAAAGAAAGAAAGAAAAAGAAAGAAAGAAAGAAAGAAAAAGAAAAAAGAAAAGAAACAAAGCAAAAAATCACATCAATAATATAAAATTACAGAAGAACTACTGTGAAAAGACAAGGGAAAAAGAATTCATCCCAAGGCACTCTATAAGTTCTCTCTATAAAATCCCTCTATTTAAGTCTAAACTTCTCTAAAGCTAAGGAGTTATCTAGGATTCTCTAAAAACAAGAAATTAACAAAATCAACAAATGCATAATAAATTAAGTCTATCTTGACATTTAGGAAAAATGAAACTTAATTTGCATTCAAAAAAAGCAGGGATGGGGTGGGGAGAAGTCAGGGTAATTCTAAAACAAGAGTTAAACATTTTTGTATTTTCCCCTTTTGGCAATGTGGTGAAGCTTCTGGACCCCTTCTGAGAATGATGTTTTTAAACGAATAAAGTAAAATACATAAAATTACAAAGGACACTAGCTAAAGTGAAATAGTTGTCTAAATATTTAAAAAGCAATCCAACCCATACCAGGTTTAAAAAACCCTGCTTTAGAAGATACCTAATAGTGGCCTAGTGAAATTCAAGCAAAAGACCTCATATACTCAGTCTCTTCTCAATCAGATGTATCAGTGGCTAGAATAATGGACCTAAAGTCTGAAAAATATGAGTTCAAATTTGAATCATTTAATTTCTGTATGCCTTAGTTTCTTCAAGCTTTGGAAACTTTAAAGTGCTATCATTATTTACTATTTTATGTGAGAATCTATTTTGTAGCAAACTTCCTGTGAATGCCCTACAGCTAAAAAAAATCTTTCTATTGCAAGACTATAAACTCCTTAAGGAAAGGAACAATGTAATTTCTCTTTTTTTCTCCTTTTAATTGCCATCCCTCCTTCTCTTTCTCTTTGGCATTTTGGCTTCTTTAAAATCCTCCTATTTGACTGATGGCCTTGGCCATGTTCTCCACCTTCTAGACCTTTTTGCAGCCTTGAACACTGTCAATAATCTCCTCCTGAGATATTCTCTCCTTTGGAGGTTTTGAGGAAACTTTTCTTTTGGTCCTCCTCCTACCTTCCTGGCCTATCCTCAGTCTCCTTTGCTAAAGTAATCTCTCTCAGATCCTGTTGTGAATTATGAATATACCCCATTATGAATATACTGTTATAAGTTATTTTTCTTTATCTCTATAAGCTTTCAGAAAGACCTTTGACCACTCTGGCTCAAGCCCATATCACCTCCCCTGAACCCCAAGTAATATATTAGCCTCCTAATTAGTCTCCTAATCTCTAGTCTCTCCCTTCCAATCATTCCTCCATTCTCTAAAAGTAATTTGACCAGGTTCAATAGTATCATATCCCTTCTTAATAAAAACAAAAGATTCCCTGTTGCCTCTACAATCAAATATAATCTCCTTTTTGACTCATTTAGAACTCTCCAAAATCTGATCCTGTTTTATCTTTCTAGCCTCTTTATATATTACCTCCAAGTAACACTGGCTTTGCCAATTTTTTTTCCACATTGGTTACTACATCTATTGTCTTTGTGCCTTTGTTTCAGCTATACCCATGCCAAGAATTCACCTGACACTTCTTTATATTTCATTCCCTCAAGATTTTAGCTCAAAATCAATTTTGAAGTTTTTCCTGGTTCCTGTAGTTGCTAGTGGCATTCCTCTCCCCAGGGTACCTTCTATCTACTCTGTTGCAATTATGCTTATACACACACACATATATATATATATATATATATATATATATACATATATATATATATATATATATACACTTATATACTTATATGATCTACCAGTCTTCCCCTCTTTTCTATCTGAGTTAGGCTAATTTTTTTCCTTCCAAGAGAAGGAAAGTGTGCCCAAGATTTGATTAGCCTGGAGACACTAAACTTTCTGACTGGGCTTACCAGTTGCCTTAAGCCATGGTAATGTGGCTTTTTGGCCTCTTAAGAACATTAGAAAAATCTTCCCAAGTGATAGAGTTAGGGCCCTGGTAAAATAAGTGCTAAATCCATAATCCCTGAAAAGATTTTTTAAATCTCCTTTAGTTAATTGTTGAATGGCAATTATCAACCTAAACTATCAGGGGAGGGACCTAAATCAACCAGCCTAGTCCAGGACTAAGAAAACTCTCTTATGAGTATGTGTGTGACAAATTGGAGGTACTAGATACTAGGTACTACTTAAAGAAGCAAGTTGTACTAAATGACCCCCAAGCTCTTTTTCATCTCTCCATCTATAATCCTACAGTATAGTGCCTTATGCAACAGAATTAAGTAATGATGAAAATAATGTGTATAACACTTCTTTGAGTAACATAAACACTGTGTTGTACCATTTGGATAAGTGATAGCTTAGTCAATAAATTCTCTTTTCTATATCCCTATTAATTAAATAATCCCATAAACTCTGATATATATAGATATAGATATAAATATATCTCACATGGATTTTCATGGTCCTGAGGAATAAGCATATTCCTTTGACATAAATAGTTTAGGAATCAGGAACCAGGAGTACTCAAGCATTTCACAGAGCAACCAAAAAAATCTTCATTTGGCTAAACTTGATTATTATGAAATTGTGAGTTGATACTAATAAGGCTGATACCTTAGAAAGCTAGAACTCCCTTCATCAAGGAATTATTTAAATTGTAAATCTCAGGCTCCAGGATGCAATGACCTGAAGAGATAGTTCCCACCCATACATATTTTATATACACTTATTTCTATGTTTGTTGTTTCCTGAGTGGAATGTAAACCTCCTGAGGACAAAAACTTTAATTTTTGCCTTTGTATCACCAGCATTTAGCAGACTGCTTAATTAATCTTTGTTAGTAAAGAATCCTGAGACCCTCTGAATCAAATGACTAATAATTATAAAATTCTTTGTAAAATTGTGCATTGTAATTGTAAAATGCTTATATAAGCACTATAAATCTTAGCAATGATGATGATGATGATATCAACAGTGATGTGGATGGCTGTATGGGATAAACTGAGTGAAGACTTCTCTCATAAGAGTGTGGCTTTGACCTATGCCCTAATTATGACTTGAGACTTTGCAATAACAAGTTAAGCTATAGTTAAAAAGCTGCAGGTGTTCAGTTGTCTTGAATGAACATTCCCCTCCATTTCTACTACATCTTAATTAGCACTTAAGTATTTCTTTTAAAGTCCATTTATTCTTTTGTTTCTGGGATAGATGTCCATGTTTAGAGTAAAAGCCTGGACTCCCCCAGACAATGGGAGAAAAAGTCAAAGGGAGGGGGCTTCTGTTATATTTAATCTTGTGTTTTCGGTTTGTGCTTTGCATTCCTTTAACTGACACCTTGTCAGTTAGGAGTTGCCCTTTCTATGGAGATAATAATAAATCCTTTTTTGCTTTTCTTATTCTTGAGAGTCTCTTATTGTTTTTGTGGTCACTACTGTCGCACACAGTTTGGGAGCTCATTCTAGGATATTTCTTGTTCATGAAGGGTCTCTCTATACCAAATCCTTGGGCAAGTGCCCTCCAGAGAGTTCCTCTTGGACTTGGACTATACTCAGGAATTCCCACTCTGAGCAATCAGATGAACTTACAAAGAGAGACACTCAGAGAAAGCAAAAACAGAAGTAGGCTAGCAAAAATAGAGGATTAATTCAGTCCAGGAGATAAACCAGCTGAGAAAAGCTTGAAATTAGTCAGGCAAATTATGCACAATTTAGGTAAAGGCAAGACTTGGTGAGGGAGGGAGAACACTTCTAAGTGTTCTTAAGTTAAGAGAACTTTCTCTTTGCCAAAAACTGGTGAGCCACCTAGGTATATGGAATTGGGATCAGGAGAATTTAGATGGCTCAAGTCTATAAAAGCGTCCTATTTTTCTTTGATTTTCCTTTGGTAAGATCAGGTGAGTCCTCTAAACAAGATACTGTGAACTTTGGAAAATGTTATAATAGTTAATAGTAGTTAAAGTTATAGAACTAAAACATTTTGACAGATTCTGAGGTTTTTGAAACTAATCATTAGTTTGGCACTTTCTATCAGCTAACTTGAGTTAATATATTGTATTTTTAAGTAGGCCTAATTTACATAAATAAAAGCCTTCTGAGAGCCAGAACTTGATGTTTACTGCAAAATTGCAAGAGAAAAAAAAAACTGCCCTCCCTGGGACTTTCCTTGGAGAGGTTGGTGGAATCTTTCTTGGGTCCAAATTTTTCTAACTCTCTCCCCCCAGGGTTCTAAAGTCCAACAATTTCTTAAATCCCTGTGGATGAACTTGAAAGAGCAATTTTCTGCCACCTTAAATTTTGGAGCTATGTGTGTTTAAATTGGAATTCTGTCAAGCCATTCTCCAATTGACAAATGGTCAAAAGATATGAACAGACAATTTTCAGACGAAGAAATTGAAACTATTTCCGGTCACATGAAAAGGTGCTCCAAGTCACTATTGATCAGAGAAATGCAAATTAAGACAACTCTGAGATACCACTACACACCTGTCAGATTGGCTAAAATGACAGGAAATGATAATGATAGCTGTTGGAGGGGATGTGGGAAAACTGGGACACTGATACATTGTTGGTGGAACTGTGAACGGATCCAACCATTCTGGAGAGCAATTTGGAGCTATGCTCAAAGAGTTATCAAACTGTGCATACCCTTTGACCCAGCAGTGTTTCTACTGGGCCTATATCCCAAAGAGATTTTTAAGGAGGGAAAGGGACCCACATGTGCAAAAATGTTTGTGGCAGCCCTTTTTGTAGTGGCAAGAAACTGGAAATTGAAAAGATGCCCATCAATTGGAGAATGGCTGAATAAATTATGGTATATGAATGTTATGGAATATTATTGTTCTGTAAGAAATGACCAACAGGAGGATTTCAGAGAGGATTGGAGAGACTTGCATGAACTGATGCTGAGTGAAATCAGCAGAACCAGGAGAACATTATACACAGCAACAAGACTATACGATGATCAATTTTGATGGACATGGTTCTCTTCAACAATGATGTGATTCAAACCAGTTGTGCTGCGATGAAGATAGTCATATACATCCAGAGAGAGGCCTGTGGGAACTGAGAGTGAACCACAACACAGCATTTTAACGCTTTCTGTGAATATTTCCATGCATTCTGTTTTCCTTCTTAGGTTGTTTTTTTTTCTTCTTCTCTTTCTAGATCTGATGTTTCTTGTGCAGTAAGATAACTGTATAGATATGTATACATGTATTGTACTTGTCCTATAATTTATCCTATCTAGCATGTATTAGATTACCTGTCATCTAGGGGTGGGGGGCGGGGGGAGGGAAAGGAAAAGCTTGGGAAAAAAAAGTTTTTTTTGCAAAGGTCAATGTTGAAAGGTCACTCATATGTTTTGCAAATAAAAAGCTTTATTAAAAAAAATAAATTGGAATTCTGATTCTGAAATTGTATGAGAATTTTTTGTATTATAATAATAACAATAGTAATTGTATTACTATTAACTAATGTATGCTAAAATTGTAAACTTGTTTATTTTGATATAAGATTTTTGGAAATCTGTGTGTACTAATATTGAAGTATTGCTACTAGAAATTTAAATCTGTATTTGATTTGATTTTAAGTTAAAAAGTTTGATTCTCTGGTAACTCACCTAAAAAGGTCACATGTTTGTATCTCCAAATTAGATAAAATATATTTAAGTTACAATGTTGCTTTCTAAATTGTATATTGGTTAATTTATAAAAATTGTATGAGCTGTACTTTAACATTTTGTCAATCCAATTGGATATGTGTTATAAATTTTGTGAAATTTGGTCCAGAATTATTTAGTTATTTCCTATATTCTGAATCTTAAGGTTTGTCTTATTTTTCTCCCTTTAACAAAAAAATAAAAGCAAGAAAATTTGGTGTATAGGGATATGTGTAATTGCAAAACAAATTGTATCTGAAAGGTGTGTAATATGTCTAAAGATAATTAAGAAGTTATTGAGGAGGCATCCCTAAGGAAGGAGGGAACTTGGCTTCAAAATATTCAGTTAGGTTTTAATGAAATAACACCAGTGGGGAAACTGAAATACAATGCAGATGGATGGAAGCTTTCCCCTGGGCTAATGTTTTATAAGAAATAAGGGAGAGGGATTGCAAATTGAGTGGCAATTCCATATCCCTGGGCATCTGCCCTTATCAGGGAAAGTGGGAAGAATGAATAAAATTCTTAAGAAACTGATTACTAAATTGATGTTAGATACTAGTTTCCAGCTTTCTAATTAAAGGCAATACTATCTTCCCACTTTCTCAGAGTCCCTACCATGCTAGATTATAACCAAGGCTATTGCCTGGTGTTGCTCCCATTTCCAATCCATCCTTCACAATGATACCAGAATAATTTTCCTAAGGCATAGATCTGATGTGCTAAATAACCTAATCATGTTCATTAGTAGAAAAGCACTCACCACCCCAATCAACTCACCTTCCCACATTTCAAAATATGAAACACAAGTTAATAGTTGTAAATCTCTCAAACCACACCATCTTGACAATGTTTAATTTATTTCCACTTTCCTTATTCATTTTTGTTTTGTTAAGTGGAGTAAAGGAAAGGGTGGTTGTTGTTTTGTTATTTTGAGACTAGATCTCCCTATCTTATCAGTAGGTCATTAGCTAGTTTATCCCCACTTTAGGCAACTTGAAGTCCTTTGCTCCCCATTCCCAGATTTATATTGGTGCCAGATTTAAGTGTGGGTGCTCCATCAGCTTTTGCTCTACTATAATCCAGAACTCTGAACTCAAGTGATCCACTATGATGATATTATAGAACAGGCTTGCTTAGCATAGCTTTCATTACCCACACTTTTGATTTGAATTCTATCTTAGTAAAACCTATGATGGGGACTTTATAGAGGACAAAGAAACCAGTACAGTGATGATGCTAGTAAGCCACTTTGCAAACCTTAAATGTCTATAAAAACATTGATTATTATCATTATTATTGTTGCTTCTACTGTTACTATAAAATAAAGTTCTCTTTCACAAGCTTTTCTCAGCTTCCCATCTTAACCAATCCAATCCACAAAAAAGGTAGTTGATATCTTCTTTAAGAGGAAAAAGAAAACTTTTAAGGCTTAAGTTTTAAATTCAGTTGGCTCCTGAAATACATAACTGGGGATCATTTGGGAACATGCTAACTATTCCCAGGTATATGAATATGGGACTACAATTATCTGTAATTTGAAATAGTAAAATTATCTGAAGATAACTTAAGTACTTTATCATATTAATCAGGGTCTATAGAACATTCAATTACTCTTGTTTTTAACCCAGTTGGGTTGTAAGTGATCCCAGTGTTAAATGTTTGCTCTGAAGCATTTATGCAGTCATTTGAGTAGAGCTTATTCTGGATGGCGTCAAACTTACAAACTCTTATTCTCCTAAAACCTTAAAACTCTTCTCATTCAGCTTGCTTTACATTTCCCCAGGGAGCGGCACTCCTTCTCAACTGCAGCCCTAGTTTCTACCTGCCATCTGTATCTCTTCTTTTCAAAGAGGAAATGGTTCTTGCTAACACAGAATGTTCCAAAACATACATGTTTTACATTTTTTTCAAAAATCAAATCACATGATACTAATCATACTTAGCAAAGAAGTCTAGTTTATCAGAATGCAAAGGTGGGCAAGACCTTAAAGATCAGCTGATCCAAAGCCTCCATTTTACTGATGAAGAAACTGAGACCCCAAAATGTGATCTGACCTGACCAAGGTTATAAAACTAATATGCAGCTATCAAGACTTAAAGTCTGGACTCTTGGTCCCTGGTCCAGTGATCTTTCCAAAATCCCACATCACCTCCTCTATCAAGCATGTCATTTAGGTTTCTTAATGAAATAGGAAACAATTTATATAAAATTCTTTCCAACCTTTACTTTCCAACTTCACACTTCCCCCAACACACACACACACACACACACACACACACACACACACACACACACACACACCCTTTTGTGTGTATATCCAAGGGGAATATAACCAGAAATGAAACTATAGAAATAGCAACTTCCCTTCAGATAGTCTCCAAACATTCTGAGAGAGGAAAAGAATACATGTTAGTATCTGTGGATCAATGATTTCAGCTGCAGCTCTTCTCTAGTAAGATCCCATGAATCTGAGGGAGTACTCTGTCCCTTTCCATCCTTGCCTGACATTTTCTGTTTTTATCTCCTGTCCATACAAGAAAATCAGATATTGAACTATCAAGATGAAAGCATAGAAGGAAATAAGACAGAGCAATGGATAAGAGTACTAGACCTGGACTCAAAAAGATATGCATTCAAATCCTACCTCAAACCCTTACTAGCTTCATAGCCCCAAGCAAGTAATTTAATTTCTAACTGTTTCTTCATCTGTAAAATGAAGATAATAAGAGCACATACTTTTCATGGTTATTGTAAGGTTCAAATGAAATATTTAAGTGCTTTCTAAACCTCAAAGCACTATGTAAATGCTAAATATGTATGCTTATCTTCTCAATTCTCCCACGTCTGTCTGAGTAAGACAAAATACTTTGAAACTCCTTTCTCTGGCTAGATGTAAGAAATGGGCTAAAAGACTGCTTGTTTAAACACTTATCCAAGGTAGAAGTCTAAAGTTTGGATGGAAGCAGAAAATAGTATCTCTGTCATTCCTGACTATTAATTTGTACTAGATCTGTGATTTCACTAATACAGGGAAGTTCCAGGCAAGGAAACTCCTTTAATCAATCCAAGTCAATATCATCTCTGCAACTTATTATCTTAAAGGACGGCTTAGAGCACCACGATGTGAAATGACTTGCAAGGAGGAATTCACACAGCCAGCAGAGATGAGTGGTAGGACTTGAACCCAGGTTCTTTTGACTTCAAGGCCAGTTTTCTATCAGCTAGATCATAGTCTTCCTGAAGAATACTAAAGAGAAAATACAAATTAACCAATTTTTGGTTAAATGGATAGAAGGAAAAACAAAAATTACAGATTCTTGCTTGTTCTTTAGAACATTAAAGTTCATTTTAGAAATATAAATAGTAAGGATTTTTTAATTCAGAAATGAAACAAATGCTAAAATATAAACTTAAATATTTGTAATTTTTTTAAATAAAGGTAACAAATCTTAACTTCAGAGGACTGATAATGAAACATCTCTGCCAGCTATTGTCTCTAAGTGTCTAATACTGTCAGCCATGGTCAATTTATTAATCTGTGTTGCCAGCACTTCCCTGCCTAGCACTAGGCCCTTACCTTTCATTAACATATCTTTTGATTGTGTCTGCTTGTGAACAGGGATAATAATGATAGAAGAGAAATAGGTAGATGAAGAAGAGTGTCAGACCCTTCCCCATCTTATCCCTCTTGGCCATGACTTTCTCCCTCCAACCAGGAGCTTCTGGACTAGCCATGGCATAAGTTACATCTAGCAAAAAGATGAAGCAAACCAGAAAGGGATGGAGATGCAGATTTTGGAATTATCATCATAGAAATGATCATTGGACCCCTGGAGCTGACAAAATTGCTTTAAAAAAGGATAGAGAATAGAGGGTTCAGTTTAAATGTCCTTTTCCACCCCAAGATTGCTGTTGTCCCAGGAATCCTCTAGTTCTATCCTTTAGCCCAATCTGGACCTCCCTTTTTGAGCCCTAGATAGGGCAAGACAAAAAAAATTTTGGAATCAGAATTCTAGAGATAGTCATTGGATCTATGTGAGTTAATAAAATCACTGAAAGGATAGAAAAAAAGGAGCATTCAATACAGTCTCATTTATGGTGTTAGACACAAATGAATCCAACAAAAGTAACTTAAAAAGTCAGACAAGAAGAGGACAAAGTGGAGATAGAGTTACAAAAAAAGAAAGACAGAGAATAGAGACTAACCCAGAAGTAGTAATGGACAAGGCCAAAAAGCTTCAGAGTTCAATAATGATGAAGATTAAGAAAAGATCTGATTTAGCCAACTCAACATTGTTGTCACCTTTAACAAAGGAAATTTAGTTAAATGGTGGGATCAAAAAAAAAAAAGATGGCAAGGAATGAAGTGAGTCAAAGGACAGAAAGTAAAAGCAATGGGTGTATATTTGGGATAGATAATAGATAACTTGAAGAAATAACAGATTCTAGGGTTTCGGGGCTTTTTCATTGTTTGTTTTTTAAAGATAGGGAAGAGTTAAGTAGGTTTGTAGGAAACAGAAAAAGAATCAGAAAATAAGGAGAAATTGATGATTAAATAAGGGATACCAGGAAAGAAACTGAAAAAGTAAGTTCCAGAGAGAAATGGGATCAAAAGTGCAAGGCGTTTGATTTGGGCAAAAAAAGAACCATTTTTCAAGAAACCAGAGTAAATCAAAAAATAGGGGCTTAAAATACAAAAAAAAAGGAAAAACAGAGAATGCGTAACGAATTTACTCTATATTCTCAATAAAGTAAAGGGCAAGGGGCAAGGAGTGCTATGGAAGCTTTTGAAAAAAAGACAGAGGGACAAATGGGTGGCTCAGTAGAACAAACACTATGTAAGAATCAAGAAGATTCATCTTAAGTTCAGATTTGGGCCTCATAAGTTCACTAGTTTTGTGACTTGGGGCAATTTGTTTTATTATTTACCTCAGTTCCTCATGAGCTAAACCACTCTAGAAAAAGAAAGGAAGGCAGGAAGGGCAGAAGGGAAAATCGGTGAAGGAGGAGAGGGAGGGAGGGAAAGAAAAAAGGGAGAGAGTTTGAAACGGCCATTTCTAAAAATGCAAAAGAATTGATCAGAGAATAAGAAGGATTGTCATGTGAAAGACCTACTTCATAAAATCATAGATTTAGATATGAAGCCAACAAGTCCAAATCTCATTTTCTAGATGAGGAAACTGAGGCTAAGAAAGATTAGGTAAATTTCTAAGGGCCACACAGTGTCTGGGGCAGGATCTTAACTCCAGTCTTCCTTATTTCAAATCCAAGGCCCTTTCCACTGAGCCATCTATTAGAGAATATAAATTTGTTATGTACTTCATCAGTATAAAATGATGATGATGATGATGATAATGAAGATGATAGCTAGCACAGTTTAAGGTTTGCAAACTTCATTTGATCCTCACAACAATCCCAGAAGACATATGCTATAATTATTTTTGTCTTAATGAGAAAACTGAAGCTGAGAAAGGTTAACTTACTTGTCCAAGGTCACACAGCTGATGTATGACTAAGAGAATACAAATTGAGATCTTCCTAATTTCAGGTCCAACATCATGCAATTTCAATGAATTCTGGCAACTTTTACCAATTGGCTAAGAGCCAAATTTGAAAAATCAAATATTTGGTCAGATCATCCCAGGGCCCAGGTTTAACAAAGAGACAACCAGAGAAAAAGGCAATAGATTTCAAATAATTCTGGCTGGAGGTAAGATTAAATATATGGTTATCCCAGAATGTATTGGATCTCCCAGATTAATGATCTGGGAGAGCAGAGTTTTTGAAACCAGAAACATATGTACTTAAGTCCTCAAAAGTTGGGTATAACTGGAGGCCACATACTGAATTCCTTGAGAAAGAAGTGAAAGTTGTAATAGGGACTTGAATATGGTGAAATAAAGTGAGCCTCAAAGGAGAAATGGTTCCTAGGCAATGGTGACCATCTAGGATATAGAAGACGAGAAAAGAAAAAGAGCAGCTCTACCTATTTAGGAAAGACAAAAGAAGGTACCCACCCTCATAAGAAAACATGTGCACAGTCCTGTAGGGGGTGTCAAGGGATACAAGTTAACTCTGTGGGAAAACTGAATTGGGCTGGGGTAGGGAGCAAAAGTTGTTTCAAAATTATAAAATTGTTTAAGTAACAAATTACATTTTTCAAAACAAGTTACTAGACAACAATGAAAGAAACTAAAAAACTTAGGAATCATAAAAAGCTTACAAAATGAAACATACAAAAGAAATTTATATAAAAAAATCTAACAGTGCTTCCAACTTCACGTTAGATTACAAACCTGAAAAATAACTTAAAACAAGTCTTACTTAGGATCCTTTGTTCAGAGTGTTTCACTAAATAACATTAAATTTTCATTATTGGGAGCTTATATAGTTATCTAAAGGGGTGTTTTGCTGGACACAAAAATTGCTACTATTGTAAAAATCTAAGCAAGAAATCAATGGGCTAGTTTGAAGGCTGGAGGACATGGTGCTAAAAAAAAAAACAAAACCTATTCCCACCTTATGAAATATTCCCTTTCTCCTGGTTAATTGTGAATTCCACTAGAGAACTTGTCTTTTCCATTGTTAAACCTTTTTCTTCCATTGTTAAACTCTAATATTCATTCTACTGCTTTCCCAAATCTATTTCATATTTACTACTCCTTATATTCATTTTATCACTTCATTTTGTCAGTAATCTCTTCCTGTAAATCAAGTTACCTTTTGGCAAAGAGAACACTATTGTGTTCACTACTGTGAAATACAATCATCTTGTATTTCGAACTAAGAATCATTAGTTTTTGACCCCATCACAGGAGATCCTAAGGAGAGTGGGCACCTTGGAAATCGAAGACTCAAACCAAAACAGGTGTCATCAATTAACTCCAAGTGATTTAGGATGTTAAGCTTTAAGCTAAAGTTAACCCCAAGATAAAAACCCAAGCAGAGACTTAAAAGTTACAAAACTTGTAACTTTGTAGTTACAGTACATTGCAGCTGGTACTTTGTAGAGGGAGTCAAATTTATATGACTATACATAAAAAGGAAGATCTCATATGAAGGTTAGTTAATATAAATGGGGGTTCCAAAAGGCAAAATGGAAGGGGTAAAGGAAGGCAGAGTAAACTTCCATGAGACCAGGAAGGAATAACATACAGATTTGGATAAACAGATATGTAAGGGAGTTAACAGGGAATGAGAGTTTTGTCTGACGTCTTTTTAAACTATAGGACAGGTAAAGTACAAGTTTATTCTCACTCTCAACCATCTCTATAAAAGCCTGTTTCTTTTCTCTCAAGGAAGGTAAAACAGAAAGTCACAGAATCTGTAATTAATAATCAAGGGATTGGAAGCCCAATTCAGCATATTCACCATCATTCCAAAATGGCATAAAATGACATGTCCTGTCAGGACATCCTGTACAAGAAATATGTATTTAATTCCTGGTTGGGTAGGGTACCTGGGGGTCTATTTCTAAATAAACGTTTAGCAGCCAGAGCCCTAGGGTCTAAGACCCAGATGCTAGATGTCCAGACTGCAGAATTCACTAAATCACAGAATATGAGTCCAAAAAAGTACCTCAAGGGACAAACCCAATTCCTACCGAAAGACTTTGCTACTATAATATATGCAACAAATGGTTAACCATTGCTTAAAGAACTCAATGGAGAACCTCAATACCCAGAGTCCATTTAACTTGTAAATAGCTTTAATTATTAGAAAGTAAAAAGGGGAAGCATTCTTCAAATATCAGACCCCAAATTTGCCTTTTTACAATTTCAACCCATTACTCTGAGTTCTGCCCTCTAGGGTCAAAGAGAACAAAAGTTTACAATTGCTTCACAAGACTGCACTTGCAACACTATATTTGAAGACAATCAATCTTCATGTGTTGGGCCTCTCACCAATGTGGATGCCTGTTCTGGACAGTATCCAATTATTCTTATTAATTAGAAAGGGATAAAGAAATTGCTGTGTAGCAGTAATGCTCCAGTAGAGAACAGATAATATAGAAAGTCTAATGACTGAGACGGATGGTTATCTTATCTTACTCTGTAGTCCACACACTCACTACAACAGGACTGTGTGTGTGTTATGGATTCCTTAAGCAGTTTGAGGAATCCTGTGGACCCCTTCTCAGCACAATGTTTTTAAAATAAAGTACCTAGGATTGTGAAAGAAATCAACTATACTGAAATATAACTATTAACATTTTTATGATTTTTGTGGGTTTTTAAAAGTCTATGATTTTTTTGCGAGTTAAAAAAAAAGCAAGTTCACTATACCCAGGCTAATAAATCCTGAGTATATATGATACAACTAAAAATAAATGTTTATGGACTATTGCCTATATGGTCTTCTGACTAGACTATACAGTCCACAAGGGCTAGGAGCCTAAGTGTCATCTAAATTTTGTATCTCCTTAGATATTAGATAACTAATAAGTGTTTTTAATTATCTGTAGATATTAGAAACATGGCAAAAGAGAAAGCAAAAGTTTTTTGTAAGGAAGCAAGGAAAACTTGAAAAAGCCAAGACTAGTGACCCAACAGTGTGAACATTCAAATGTGAACCCGTAATGCTTATTTAAATAGTTAATAAAATTTCATGTAGCTTATACCTTCTCAAGGGGTGGGAGAGGGAGGGAGAAAATTTGGAACTCAAAGTTTTTTAATGAATGTTATATTTTTAACATGTAAATGGAAAATATTTAATGAAATAAATTTATTCTTATTATTAATTACTGAATCTTGTACCCGGAAATATCAGGTTGGAGACATCTGAATCATAGGATTTTGGTATGTTTGTAACATTTTTTTTTTATTTCCAGGATTTCCTTTTTGGAAGACATTTGTCATCTTCATATTATTTTATTCATTCAGACAAGTATATTTTACTAATTGTTTAATTTATTTCCCTTGGAATATTAGAAAACCAACTATTCACAATACACAAAAATACAGAAACTAAAAACAAAATATATTTGAAGAAAAAATATGTATTTAGAAGATGTGTTTTCATGGAGTAGAATCTCAACTTTAAGCTGGTTTAAGCCTGCATGTTATGGCCCAGCTGGAGCAAGAAGAAAAGTCCACTTGGGCAACCTCCCAGTCAAGGAAAAGCTAGAAAAGCAGCAAACCAATTGCTTTCTCCAAAGTTCCCAGGAGCTTCACCCTAAGGGAATACTATTTTCAAATCCCATCTTCCCACTTTTTATAAAGGGTATTATATTCCCTTCTCATTAACTATAATAAAGAGAAACAAAACACAAATGCACCAATTGGGTTTTTCTCAAATTTTAACAGTCTCCAACTATTATGGAGCCTTATGGGAACAGCATCTTGTTAAACACTATCTAGTTGCTATAACTGTATTTAAAATATATGAGGATATATATTTCCCAAGTTGGATAATTTTCCCACCAGAGAATAATTTGCTGTCTGGTATAAACTAGCTCATTATTTATGTTACAATCCACATTCAGAAACCCTGAACATCTGTAGAGATAAGCAAGCATCAGAATAATCAAGCCCTGCCTTTGGGAAAAGAGTTCTGAACCCCACTTTTAATTTTTCCCAACTGCTCAAAGTAAAGTTCGCTAATGAGTTCTTGACTCATTCTTAGTTTATTTTACTTGGCTCCAGGGGCAGCTGACAGAAATTTTTTAAAGTCTATTAACACAATGAAATTGTCATCAATGTTTCCCAAAAAATCGAGTGGTTTCTCCATGCTAAGATTGGGACTGAACCCCCAATGTATTTGTCATAAGGCACTTCCAAAGGAAGTTCCACCACACAAGTTGGCACTTTTTCCACAACCAAGATTCTCACAGAGTTGCTTATGGAAATGAGAGGTTAAGTCACGACTTGCTCAAATTATACTTGAACCCTAATCTTCCTAGATCCCAGGCCAGCTTTCTATTCCAAGCTGTCTCTCTGCATAATGCTCCCTACAAAAATCAATAATCTCAAATTAGTGTATAGTTGCCAAGTAAACATTTCTTAAATAAGTGGTTGCTTATTTAACTTGTAGTTTCTTTTTCAAGTCTGGAAATGTGAAAGATGAATTCATTTCCTAACTATGACCCTGAGCAAGTTACTTAATCCTGTTTGCCTCAGTTTCCTCATCTGTCAAATAAACAGGAGAAGGAAACCCGAAATTGAATCGCTAAGAATGGTCATGACTTGGGGTTGAAGGGAATGTAGGAAATCAAGAAGCAGACATGAGGAAGGGGTCGGCCAGTGAAAATGTCCCAAATGGGGAGAGGGAGTGTCTTGTTTGGAAAACAGCAATTGCCTCATCGGAGAGTGTCCAGTATCAAAGAAATAACTGTCTCCCAGGAAAATTAGCATGATGTCTAAGAAATTCACAAGTTACAAACTTTTGGATATTATTTAAATACGGCCTTTCTAAGGAATGATGGAGTTCCTAAGGTCCTGTTACTGCTGGAGAACTATGAAAGTACTTTATCTTCTTTCTGAGGGTGCCTCCCATGCAATGGGTTTTCTTTCACCCACCGTTCAGCATGGCAGACATAAAAACTGTCACCTACTTCACTCTGGTCCTTGAGAAATCCACTTAAGGCAATCTGGTATTGCTTTTTAAAAAATCGAAATCAAAATTAAATTTTTTTAAAAGGCAGTGAAATTGCTGATCTTAAATGCCAGCGTCTGATGATTCCCTCCAATCGACCAAATTTCTACTCCACTTTTAATATCTGAGAGGATAGCAAAAGAAGAAATGAGAAAGAAGAGAACAGGCACCTCTCTGACCGCTGCCTCCGCGCCCAGAAGTGTCTGGGAGAGTAGGAAGAGTGAAGCCCGGACAAAAAGAGGAAACCAAAGCCCCAGTTACTGTCACAGTCATTATCACACTGCGTACCTGGTTATAGTGCAAATACAAATGCTGTAGCTTCTCTACTTGCGTCCGCGACGCAGCACCTAGATCATCCAGCAGGTGACCCACTTGAGCCGCAGACAGGCTCAGGTTCTCCCCGAACAAGGTCAGCAGATCATCAGTGAAGGCTAATCTGAAGCCGAACGCTTCCCCGATGCTTCCCACTGCTGCTAGCAGAAGGAGCCCAGCCACGGCTCGGACTGAGCCTCCCATAGCAGCCCGCGAAGCTGTTCACTCCTGAGGTTCCCCACGTGCGCGCCACACACCACTCAGCCAGCCCACCGGGCCACCGCGCTCTGGGAACCACGAGTCCGCCGCCGCCTCTGGTCCGCCAGCAGAGGGGAGCAGCCTGGTGCTAAGCTAAGTGCAATGTCCTACACCGAGGGCTGGCTCGGGCCGGCCCAGTCTGATCTTACCGCGCCTCCGAGCCAAGGGAGAGAGGGTCACCAGCAGCTCCCCTCTGCTCTGGCGAAAACTCGAGTCCCCTCCTCCTGGGCCGTCCCAGGGCTGATCGGCATTGAAAAGAGAGTCCAGCAGGGAGGAAGCGATAGGCAACTGCAGATCGGGGGCCCTGCTCCTCTGGCTGCGCCTGCGATAAGAAGGACAAAGGGGTTAAAAAGAGATAAAGGCGACTTTCGGGGTCAACCTGCTCGGCAGCCTGCCCGCACCCCCATAGCGCCCAGGGACCAGCTGGTCGGGCAACAGACAACCTTAAACTCGGAAGCCTGAGTGGCCAAAGTCAGGGCTCTTACACACTGCCTTGGAACGGGATTTGCCGAGGAAGACGGGGTCAGCTTTGACTCTAGCTTCCAAAAAAAATAAGCCCTAGATCAGCCAACTTCGCCTGTCCTCCCTCCCCCTCGCACACACTTCCTTTCTTTTTACTTTCCGAGACTAGAAGCTAGGTGATAGGCTGACTCACTCTGAAGTGACTAGAGGAGTAAAGGCCGGGGACAGCCTGTGTCTAGAGTCCTCTCTTTCCCCTTTCCCCTGACATGTGCGTTTAGCCTCTCTCTCCAAGCCTGCCTGTCTCGGCCTCTTTCCCTCTCACGCTCTCTCTCTCTCTCTCTCTCTCTCTCTCTCTCTCTCTCTCTCTCTC
>JAJPUD010001549.1:109399-145924 GCA_023553655.1 Myrmecobius fasciatus | reverse complement strand
AAGAAGAAGAAGAAGAAGAAGAAGAAGAAGAAGAAGAAGAAGAAGAAAGGAAGGGAGGGAAGAAGAAAGGGAGAGAAGAAGGAAAGGAAGAAGAAAGGGAGGGAGGAAAGAAGAAAAAGTGGGAGGAAGGGAGGAAGGGAGGGTAGTGACTGGACTAGAGTGCTAAAAGACTTGAGACAGAAACACTATTTAGGAAGTTGTTGCCATAACCTGGGTGAGGGCCTGAAAGGGCTGAACTTAAGTAGGAGTTATATGAGTGAAAGGAATGGGTCAAATGAAAAAAAATAGTGGGATGGTAGAAACAGCAAGATTTGATAAATGAATGGATATGTGACTTGAGGGAGAGTGAAGAGTACAAGATGACACTGAGGCAATAAATCTGGGAATTTTGAAGCTTGGTGGACAGAAAAGGGCAAGTTTGAAAAAGGTAAGAATTCAAGAGAAAGATTTTTTTGTTTTGGATTTTGTGTTTGAGATTGAGATGCCTTTGGAATATCCAGTCCAAAACATCCAATAGTGATCTGAGTGGAGCTTGAAGAAAAATTAGAGCTACAGATCTATGAGTATGTGGATCTTGGAGACATTTGCATAGAGATGATCCATAGGAATTGATGAGCTAACAAAGGAGTGTGGGAGAGAGGAATTGGGTATAAGACAGTACTTTGGAGAACTCCCAGATTTAGGAAACATGCTATGGATGATGAAACAGCAAAAAGCACTGAGAAGTGGTCAGATAGGAAGAGAACTAGGATATAATAGCATCAGAAAAAAAGAAAAGAAAAACAGAAAGGAGAGGAGAAAATCCAGAAGAAGATGGTAGTCAACAGTGTCAAATGCAACACATAGATCAAGAAGGGTAGGGGCTGATCAGATGATGATCAGATTTGATCATGGAAAGATCACTGGTAACTTTGGAGATGGCAGTTTCAATTGCATAGCAAAACTGAGAGCCAGATTGCAAAGGACATGAGTAAGGAGAAAAGATGTGAAGGCAATGAGAATGTTGAACTATTTCTAGAAATTTGACTGAGAATTAGAAGAAAAATATATAATGATGTTGGCTTGGATGGGTAGCAGGATTTAATGAAGGTATTTTATAGATTTGGGGTTTTGTTTTATTTACTTGATTGTTTTAGGTTCAGCAGTGGGGAAACCTGGGCACTTTTGAAAATAGTAGGGAAGGAACTACCAGATAGGGAAAAATTCAAGGAGAGAGAGAATGAATGATTGAGGGTACAATCTTCTGGAGATGGGGTCAAATGCACATTGTGTGGGTGCCAGCCCTTGTCAAATTACCCTTTTGTCAGAGTTGAGACTGAAAAGAGAAGAAAGTAGAGGATCATGCTAGGAAGTTTTTGAGACTAAATGGAAGAAGAGGAAGTACATATAGAATATCTCAAATTTCTCAGTAGAGTAAGAGGCTAAGTCTTCAGTTGAATTAGGAAAAAGTATAAACAGTTAAAGAAGAAAAAAGATTTGAATAATTTTGGGTTAGTGAAATAAAGACAGTTCAACAGGAATTTAAAAACTGTTTGCTATAGTAAAAGCCTAGTTGAGGCTGGATAACTTGAATTGTGAACTACCTTATTTACACAGCTGTAAGACTTACTTTGATTGTGTTTAGTAGTTCATAGATAATAGAAAGAAATGAGGCAAGTCAGAATCACGGAGGGCTCAGGTTTGGCAAGAGATAAGCAGTGGGCATGGGTAAAATAGATACGAGAATGGGAAATGGAATTCCAGAGCTGAGGATAGTATAAAATTAAAATGATTAACTATTGGGTTAAGAATAGAGAAGATAAAGAGTGAAGTCAGAGAGTCAAATCAAAGTAATGGCCCAGAAAAGTACTAAAAGTTAGGGGGATTGGAGTTTTTCATAAAATGAAAGGTAGGTTTAAAATGGTAAGATATAGAGAGAAGTTGAATAATTAGTTTGTGATCAGCTAGTAGAAAGAATCTCTAATTAGGAAAGTGGAACTTTTATGGATAATAGTGAGATCTAGTGTGTGACTATCCCTATATGTGGATAAGATAGAAGAAAAAAGTAGGTTATGAGATGTGATGAAGCTGAGAAATTAGGGATTTGGGGAATTCTGAGGGATCATACATAGGAATTTTAGTCTCCTAATAAAGGAGAAAGAGTAGGGGAAGAGAAAAAGATAATGAGCCAACAACTACTGAATTCCTTGAAGGAAAATGAAGAATTACCTGGGCATCAGTATATTATAGTCATTATAATTTGGAAATATTGATTGAATGATTTTTATGTAAGGAAAATTTGCCTAGTGAAAAAGGCAAAAGAATAACCTGGGAGTAATAGAGAGGATCAAAGGCTAGTGTACCAAGTATATAAGAGGAACTACAGCCAGTACTAGAAGAGCCAAGACTCAGTGAAGCTAGAGCAAAGAAGTGTAAAACTCAGGGGTCCAGAATGAAGAGTTTTATCTCTATGGATCAGGATTGAATTGAATGGTGGTTACCCTCAAGGTTAACCTAGTCATCAGTACATGGGTCTGGGTGCAGTTGCACCTCCTGCTGGGTCACTGGAGAAAATGAGAGGTGAATTACAGGACTCTCACAAATGTGACAAATAGTGTTGGTCCTATTATAGAGATGAGAAAATTGAGGATTAGGAATTGGCCCATCATCCCACAGCTAATATGTCTGATGTATAATTGGAACTCAGATTTTCCTGGCTTCAAGGTTAACATTTCATCCATTATACAATATTCCCTCTCTCATGATATGCTATATATGCCTCTATCTAATAAAGAGTATTCACATATACACCTGGATGTGGTGTGCACATCCATTCTTTGCTTGTCGTTGAACATTTTGTTATAGAACAATTATTTAGGCTACTGTCTTCTTGAAAGGAAAAGTAATTTATATAATTATATTACTATTGATCAACAAGTTCTTAAGAAACTTGAGTAGAAACATGAGCTGACTTTCATTGTCATATTGTTTTCTCAGTTTCAAGTGAGAAATGCCAATCAGTGTTCTCTTTTAAATACTAGAAAATGAAAAATAGACTTATTTTAGGATTTTTTATATTTATTAATTACTTCAAGGATATATTTCTTTACTGGTGTGCATATTCTGTCCACAGATTTCAATCCCAGAGTACCTCAGAAAAGATATTGAACCCCAAACCACCTGCACATTAATGGATTGTCTTACTGAAAAATTAATGTATGGTCTCCAATAGCTGTTAAACTTAAAGAACTAAGAACTATGAATTGGATGACAAATGAGGAAGCATTTTTCTGTTTCAATGTTTATATGCTAGTTTTATTAAGGAAATAATGTATCCAACTCCATATTGCTTCACTTATGGATAATAGTAATAACTTATGTTTATGTAGTGTGCTAAGTTTAGAAAGCACTAACTCAACAATCTCCTTAGTCAGTCAACAAGCATTTATCACTTGCACTGCCACGAAGGAAGTAGTACAGATATTGCTATCCATCTTGGACAGATGAAGGAACCAAGGCTTTAGGAATTTGTCCATAGACTCACAGCTAGTAAAGCCAGGACTTCTGACTCATCTTCCCTCACAAATCTTGGTGCTATCTTACAATGGATAACATGATATATGATCCACATTTCGCATAGTTAATGGTCAGATTCTGAATTCCTTGATGAAACAGTACACATGCAACCTCAACCCTTTCCTCTACTCCCTTCAAAAAACATGATGCAATTATCAAGTCTAAGATTTTGTAATCAACTTATTGATCCTTACAGATCTTGGACACAGAACTGTCATCCAAAGGTATGATCAGATCCATATAGAAAGAACAGGACATAAATGTCAATGAGTATCATTTTTTCTGCCTCTTCTTTTTAAAACTGAATTTATTCTTCACCAATGTACTCAATAAGTAACTCAGCTATGTACTATTTGTAGTCTGACACTCTCACAATAGTAAAAGTAGTTAGTGCTTTTGAAAAGATCTACATCTTCTTTATTAAAATAGACAACACTATGAGTTTAGACATATGAAGGGGAGAAAATGACTCCATGAGCATGTTTTAAAACAAAAATTGCCTATATTTTTATGTTATTTTAGAATTGCAATAAAAATTACCCAAGATAAATTGTGGTAAGAAGCAGATTGAAATCTTTAGGGGAGTTATCTTTCAAGTGCTTTATTTTATTATTCATTATTTTCAGGATACTTTCCCAGTAGTAATGCATGTTATAGCATAACCTTAAGTACCTTACTTTATGTCATTAGAAACAGTCATTTGAAATATCAAAGAAAAATAATCTATATGTGGCATCTCTGGAGTCACTCTCCCATCTTGCCATGGCCTAACAGATTAGGTTCCTAGAGGGGAATGACTAGATCTCCCCTAAAGGTTAGAAGTATAACCCTGAAAGGATAGAGGATATTAGTGCTGTTTCTTATGAGCCCCAATCTGGTATGCTCCCAAATGATTATCAGCCAGATGTAATAATAATGTTAGAAAGAGTTATTTATTAATGTGACAGAGTGATAAAAGTTGGTACAAAAACATACCCTGCAAATGACTCATTAATAGGACATTTTCTTTATTATTAAGCTAGTACTTCTATGTGGCCTGTCAGTATCACCATTGTTTGCTTCATTTGGCAAAGGAAAAAAATACTTATTCTTTTGACTTAAATTTTTGAGAAGTGAGAACATTTAATGTTTTTGTGGCATGTGGTATAAGATGTTGTTCTAAGTCCAAATTCTTCCAAATTATTTTTAGCTTTCTGGGATATGTGTTTTTACAAACATACATATCTATAGAAAGAGAGGGCTCAAACCTAACAGTGGTGGGAAGACAAGTATAGGATATACATGAGGTAAAGTAGCAACTCCATTCCTGCTAACTAGAAATCCTTTTCTTCCTTCTTAGACTTCTTGGAAAGTTCTTTTTAGGTATAAATACAAGTTGAGCTCTAAGAGTTCATTTCCTTTTAGAATCCTGAAGCTATTTAGAATCCTTCCTATGTCTCTCAGATTCTCATCTTGCAATTGAATGCATTGTCTGCTCTGGGTTAATCTCTGATGATGTAGACAATATAGGAAACAAGAGACTGTAGCATTCCTTCTGGAATAGGCTCAAAGGTCTAACTTCTTGAAGTGTGCCCAGATCTGGAAGCTCTCAAACTCTGCTTCTTTAATGAATTTTATATTTTCAATATGACTAATTATATTCTGATTATTTTAGTCAATCACAAAATATTTCCTATATAGTATTGTCTACTTTAATCCAATAATTCAAGTACTTCACTTCTCCCAAATTGATTAAGGACTATTCAAAATTAGTTTGTATCTTTAGTTAATTGATTTGATCAGGAAATCTAAGCTTTCTGTGTTTAAAATATAAACAAACCGCTATCCTTACATGTAAATTTGAAAATTATGAAAAATTGAAAAAAATAACTTAGTGTTCAATAACCACAAAACATAAATTGCCTTGGAAGTTTGACAAGAACTCCTGGGAAAATTAAAACTCTTTTGGGAGACATCAGATTTAGAATAGCATCTTACACCATAATAGCTAAAGTATAGTAGCTAAAATAAGCTACAAATGCATATTCTACCTAAAGTCAGTCAGTCAATAAATATTTATTAAGTACCACAAGAGAAAGACAAAACACAAAAGGAAGCTGAAAATCAAAGACACCTCTTTGAAGCTGGGATATCTCTTTAAAGAGGATGTTTGGAGTTCATAGACTCACCCAGAATCAGAGAGGCAGAGGGTAGTGATGAAGTGGATCATCAAGACTAATCAGAACAGCTAATTGGCATAGTGAATAGAGTGTCAAGCTTGAATTAAGGAAAACTCATCTTCCTGAGTTCAAATCTAGCCTCAGATACTTATTAACTCTGAGACTCTGGGCAAGTCACCTAACCCTGTTTGCCTCAGCTTCCTCATCTGTAAAAATGACCTGGGAAAGGAAAATGGCAAACTACTCCAGTGTCTTTGCCAAGAAAAACCTCAAATGGGATCATGAAGATAGAATATGACTAAAAACTACTTACCAACAATAATTAAGGCGATGAAATCTTACAGGATGTTGAAGGTTCCTATAGTGAGTTTCCTAGGACTTGGTAGAGAAGTCAGTTATATAAGTCCCAAAGTAGTATAGCTAGGTGACAAGATCATTTTGTTTAAAAACTAATAGTCTAGTACCTTTCACCATATAATGAAGTACCTTTCACTATTTTGTCTATGAGGAGAAAACTGAACAAGGGATCATAAAATATTTTATTTTTTAATAATAATAATAATAGTTTTCAAAATTCATCCTTTCAAAACCTTGTGTTCCATATTTTTCTCCCTCCTTTCCTTCCACCCCCACTAGACAGCAAATAATCCAATATAGGTTAAACACATGCAGTTCTTCTAAACATTTCTCCACTAGTCATTTTGTGGAAGAAAAATCAGATCAAAAGGGAAAAAAATGAGAAAGAAAAAAAAAACAAGCAAACAAACAACAACAACAAAGGTGAAGATACTATTTTGTTATCCATCCACATTTAGTCTCCATAGTCCTCTTCCTGAATGTGGATGGCTCTTTCCATCATAAATCTATTATCTCCTCATGGCATAAATGAATTCTTATTCTATTGCTACTTTTTCAAGTTTTCAGGATAAACCCTCATTTTTGCACTGGTCAATTTAGTATCACTCATATTTTTCAACACTTGAAAGTAATATATTGATGCTTTTTAAAAGACTATCACTTTCCAATAACCCACATTCTCTCTCCTCCATAATCTTATGACAAAAATTATAATTAAGGAAATCAAGGAAAACTCAACTTCAAATTCTGCCTTACATACTTAATAGCTATGTGATCCTGGGCAAGATGCTTAACTTTTGACCTTCAGTTTCCTCATCTTCAAAATGGGGGTGATACTCTTTATCTCACAGTGTTGTTGTGAGGATGCAATTATTATCCCCATTTTCCTAAGGACTAAAGATCAAGTATTCTAGTAACTGTGCCACCTATCTGCCAATACAGATGCACTTAAAACAAGCTGATCTTTCAGATTACTAAAGACAAGAATGGAAAAAGTGTTCAAGAAGCAGTTAGCAGATGATCACACTCATAAAAGAACTGTGAATTGGTTCTGGTCATTCTGTTAAATGATCTATAATTCCTGGAAAAATGTCATTATAATATTTGTGTTCTTTAATCTAGCAATCCCACAATTTGGCATAAATATTTATATTGTAGCAACACTTTTTGATATTTTTGTAGCAGTAAATACTAGAAACAAAATAGGTGCCTATTGATTGCCGAATACTTAAATAAATTTTGGTTCATTTATATAATAAAATATTAACTTGCCATTAAAAAAGGTAACAATCTTGAGAGGGCTCATATGAACTGAACAAGGGATCATAAAATATTTTATTTTTTAATAATAATAATAGTTTTCAACATTCATCCTTGCAAAACCTTGTGTTCCATATTTTTCTCCCTCTTTTCCAGAACCAGGGAAACAATTTACCCAATAGCCATAAATAATATAAAGGAATACAATGATGAAAGAAGTCATGAATTACTTCAATGCAACTAAATTCTAACTTCAATCGCTCAAGAAACATTTATTGAGAGCTTGCTTACTTTGTAACTTCAGAGGACTAAGGATAAGATATATCTCTGTTTTTCAGCAGATGTGTAAGCCATAGATGAACAATGAAATAACAAATGGCCAATGTATTTATATTGGGGGAAGGAAGAGATTGTTTTCCTTAATTATACTTTTTGTCACAAGGTTATGGAGGAGAGAGAATGTGGGTCATTGGAAAGGGATAGTCTTTTAAAAAGCATCAATATATCACTTTTATGTGTTGAAAAATATAAATGATATTATTGATGAGTGCAAAAATGAGGGTTCATCGGAAAGACTTGAAAAAGTAGCAGTTGAATAAGAATTCATTGTTACAGCACCCTCATTGTCCAGGAAAAAAATAGGTAAAGATCAAGTACATTGTTGATGGAAGCATTGCAATCATTTAGAAAACATCTTGAAATTATGCAAATAAAGTGATTAAAGTATACATAGTGCTTGACCGAGAGATTCCATTATCAAGCTTAAACCCCAAGGAGGTAATTGATGAAAAAAATCCCTACATACAACAAAATATTTATACTACTATTTGTTATGGCAGTACAAAATTGGAAACAAAGTAGATGCCCATTGAGTTGGAAACAGCTGAACAAATTGTGGTACATAAATAAAATGGATATTTATTGTGCTATATGAAATGACTAACATGATAAGCACAGAGAAACAGAAAGATTGATCTGAAGAATGAGGTAAACAGAGTAAATAAAGCTGACTACAATAATAGAATACAATAATAGAAATAGAAAGAACACACAGAAAAAAAAACATTTTAATGAATGTTGCATAATTACAAAGTACAAGCATTGCCAAAAAGAAGAAATACACCCATTCAATTCCAGTCCTTTGCAGAGATGGGAGGGGATCCACAGGTGTGACACATAATGCAAATATTTTCAAACTTTTTCAATGTATGGTATTAATCTTTTTTATGGACTTTTTCTGTAAGAAATATTGTTAGTCGACAAGAATATGCAGTGATCAATTCTAATTGTCATGGCTCTTTTCAATAATGAGATGATTTGGGCCAATTCTAGTGGATTTGTGATGAAGAAAGCTATCCACATCCAAAGAGAGGACTATGGGGTCTGAGTGTGAATCACAACATAGTATTTTCATCTTTTGTGTTGTTGTTTTCTTGCTTTTTATTTTCCTTCTCATTTTTTTCCTTTTTGATCTGGTATTTTTTGTGCAACATGACAATTGTGGAAATATGTATAGAAGAATTGCACATGTTTAACATATATTGCACTACTTGCTGTTTAGGGAAGAGAATGGGCGAAAAGAAAGGAGAAACAATTTGGAACACAAGGTTTTGCAGGGGTAAATGTTGAAAACTATATTTACATATATCCTGAGAATAAAAAGCTATTATTTTAAAAAAGGTGACAGAAAAAAAATATTGTTAATATATGGAATGGCTCTTTGGGAAAGAAGGTGGTAAAGGAAGGATACTAGGAAAAATTATGAGAGTATAAAAATTTTAAGATGAATATTATTTTTTTAAAATCACAACTGCTTATTGGTTGAGTAATTAACTGTAGAAAATTCAAGAAAATACAAGAAGACGTTTACAAAGTGAAAGAAGCAGAACCAAAAGAACAATATTCACAATGATTACAGTAATGTAAGTGAAAAAAAAATACTAGACCAAAGGGAAACTCTAATTCTAATCCTCAATCTTGAACTCAGAGAATGAATAATGAAATATACTAAGTTTTAATAAGTCTTATTATTGAAAAAAGTTAAGTTATTGATATTTTTAAAAGTTTAAATACACTTTGGGGGGGTAAGCCCCAAACCCTTGTCTCTTCCTAACTTTCCTTTATTACTTGTCAAGGATACCATCAACCTCCTAGTCACCAGGCTTGCAATCCATGTATCATCCTCAACTCTTCACTCTCTCACCCCCTCAGACCCAAACAGTTGCCAAGTCCTGTTGTATACTCATCTTCCATTTTAAGCTCCTACCACCACCCTGGTACCTTTATTGCCTCATCTAGAACTATTGCTGATGGCCTTCTGGCTAGTCTCCTGTCTCAAGTTTCCCTTCTCTTCAGGCCAATAGCAAGCTATAAAAGTGATCTTCCTATATCACAAATCTAACCACATCACTCTCACATCCAATAAGCCTCCAGAATCAAATAAAAAATCCTCTGTTTGGTTTTAAAAGCCCTTCATAACCTAATCTTCCATTCTTCTCACATTTTATTCCCATCTATTTATTCTAAGATAACAATGGCACTGAGGGCTTTGCTTTTCCTCACTCAAGACCTACCATCTTCTGACTCCGGATATTTTCATTGGCTGACCCCCAGGAATGCTCTCCCTCCTCATTTCTGCTTCCTGGCTTCCTTCAAGTCCCTCCTTTGACAGGAAATTTTTCCCAGTCCTTCTTAATCTTAGTGCCTTTCCCTTTGAGATTATTTCCAATTTATCCTATAATTGTTTTCATGTTGTTTCATCTGTCAGACTGTGAATTTCTTAAAAGCAGTCTGGATTTTTGTTTTTATTTTTTGCTTTTTGTTGTATCCCAAGTATTTTTATTGTTAATAGATATTTCTGTTTTTACTGGCATCTAATATTCACTGACTACCATTTTAAAATAATTTTATATGTCATCTTTGAAGGTTTGAAATAGTTAGCATTTCTAGAAATATTGAAAGAGTCAAAATAATATTTTCTACTTTCCATGTATGTATGTTTTTCCTAACAACTTCCCCAGCTTTCTTGATGGTGGTCTAGGAATGCAAAAAGTCCCAACCACAAGAAATCTGGGATTTGTTGTATGCCTGAGACAGCACAGGTTACTACATTGTGGCACAGTGCCTGGCACATAGTAAGCATTATATAAATGTTGGTTATTGTTATTATTCTGATTGCTTACTAGGTTATAATACACACAGACACATACATACACACACGTATACATAGGCACACATCTTCTGGAAAAGCAGGTTATTAAGAGCTTTAAAAGCCAAACAGAAGATTTTATATTTTTATTCTGGAGGATATATATTATTATATTTGCCTGTCTCCTGAGGGTAACAAGTTTGATACCTTTGGTATACATGACTACATTAATGACATGATTCTTTATAATTGCTTTCTTTTAAATACATATAACAAAGTTATATTGTTAATATGTTATTTTCCCCTTTTTTCTTCCCTCTTCCCTAACCCCTTCCCACCTTAGACATGGCTACCATTACACACAAATTCTACACATATTTTTATTTCTTCGTTCTTTTTCTGAATATAGATAACATATTTCTTCATATGTCCTTCATAGTTAATTTGGATATTTATAATAGTCAAAATGACTTCTTCATTAAAAATTATTGTTAAAACAGTATTGCTGTTACTATATACATTGTTCTCTTGGTTCTGCTCATTTTATTCTTCCTTATCCTGTGTAAATCTTTCCATGATTTTACCGATGAGGAAACTGAGGCAAATAGGATTAAGTGACATGCCTAGGGTCATACAACTAGTAAAGATCTGAGGCTAGATTTGAATTTAGATCTTCCTTGCTCCATGCCAAAGATTTGTCCACTGCACCACCTGCTAACCCCTACACAGGGTCATATTATCATTCTGTCTTGAGCTACCTATTTTTGACTGGGTAATTAAATATGGTCCCTCTAACAAAATGGATAGAGTACACAAGAGGCTTTTGCTAACTGGAAATCAGACTTTCCAGGATCCCTCTAGTGCTAGTCCTCATTATGTCAGATTATGCTCTATGCCAGAGTATATCTAATTATGCCAGAGACTGAGGCCCCCAGTTCATCTGATATGAGCAATAAGATGCATAATCATGACTATCAAAATCAGCTATCCAACCTCCCAGCATCTATGCCTGTGACAAATTAATGTTACCATGGAAAGGGAATGAAATATCTTGTCTAGTAGTTTCTTGAATCCAGTCTCCAGAAAGACTTTCAGGACAAGACTGGATTTTTTGACAAAGTTTTGGGCTGATCCTCCTTGACTCTTCCTTAACCCTTCCCCAGAACAGTTATCTTAGTCTCAAAGTCTTTGCTTCTTCAAAGGATTTCATGCACTCCAGGAAAAATCTCAGGTCTCCCTCAATTGGTAGACTTCCTATCTTCTAGAGTGGATCAGGTTTTAGGTCCCAGGAAGGGCTTGGAGAATCAAACAATATTTTTGTTGAGAGATGTTTGCTTTCTAATAACCTGAGAAAGGTGAAAGTATTGTTCCTTTAGTCTCAGATTCCTGGTCAAAGAGCATAAAAACTGCTTCAGACTGGGTAGGCTTCTGAGACCACACAAGTCTATATACCCTGATGACTTTTGACCAGAAGAGTTTCTAGATGAAGATGAAGGAAGATGAGTTCAGAGAAACTTGTTTTGTATTCCTACAGTGTTAAGAAAAAGTAAACGTTCATTAAATGTTCAGTGACTTGTGAGTGCCCATTTTGTCACAACATCAAAAACTAAATGAAGAGCGTTCTGGCATTAGGTCTCTAGCATAAAGGTAGTCAGGTTCCAAGAAAGGGCAAAGTTAATCTGAAAGGAGACCGTTAGGTTACATCAAAACAACCCAAATGGCATAACTTGTCCATACTTGTACATACAAGATCTGGAACACTATCTTCCATTGATTCTCCCTTTAGTTTTTTGTTGAAGCTTTTTTTTTATCCCTCTCCCAACAGCCATTTTAGGACATGTCATTTCCTTAACAACTGGCCCATCTTATCTGGTATTAAGGATACAAATTCTGATTATCATGGAGCTTTGTAGTCATGTCGTAATGCTTTTTCAGTGAATTACACCTAAACTTTAGCAGGCCAGTTTGACCCTTTCTTCTGATTCTTTGTCAAGTACTTCTACAAAAATACTCTTACTAGTCCTGTCAATGAGCAGATCCAGTTGGCCAGGACTTTTGATAGAAAGCAGCAAAGCAAATATATCAAGTACTAAACTTTCTTTGGACCAATTTCTCCAGAGTCCTCAACAATTTCATGATCAGAGAGATGAGATCAGAGAGGAATAAATTATTTCACTTCACAGGTAGGCTGGTTCCTGAAAAAACACTACATCTACTGGATGAGTCAGTCTTATACTGAGCTGGGCCAAGTAGTTCAGGTCACTCATCCACTGGGCTACCACCTCCTTTGGCATAGTTTATCAACTACCAGGTATAGCTACTGATAGACTGGACCAAGAATTCTGCTTGGTCACTGGGTCTATCCTTCAAAGAGTAATTGAGGTTTCTACTACCTTTAGTCTGTAGCTCAGCTTGAAATGCTATTATGATCTTTTGGAAAGAGTAGAGACCCTTAGCCAAGGATTGGTAGAAGGCCTTTACTTTTTGACCCTTTCTGCTCCATAAAAAGGAGGTAGCTATTTTTCCCCACAATCCTTCCTGGTTCAGAGTTAGGTTGCCTTACCTAACTTCCATACTTATTCACTTTGACCACTGTTGGAGTCTTATATAAATGAGTACCTAGGGCATATAGACTCCAGAATATATTCTCCCTTGAAAACACTGATTACTTTGTCAAAAGCATAGAGTGAAAGACAAGGGCAAATGAGTAGGGATATAAGGAGAGGGAAAGATTGGCTAACAACATCCAAAAAGGAGGATGTTTATAGGACAGAACTGAAGAAAGATTACTATATCTTGAAACATCTAGGAAAGTATCTTGTTACTTTTATCAGAGTCAGGAATGTGGACTGAATAGGCAACTGACTTAATTCAGTTAAGTATTTTGTGTATTTCATAATCATGTGTTTATAGCTCTGCAATGAGTCTATTTTTTATGGGAAATGATTTCCGTCTCTGATCTCACCTTAGAGAAATTGAAGCCTTAATGTAGTTCAATCTCTACATGTCACGGAAACTAGTTAGGAGTCTAACCAGTCTAGGCTTCCAAGAAAATAGAGAAGTTTGGAGGTGGGATAGGAATAGGGGGGAAAAACCAATATTTTGGCATCTATTGGAGAAGAAAAATTTTCCTTGACCAACACCAGACCCAAACAAAATCTCTTAGGTCATTTTAATATTATAGTCTCCCCAAACCAGAACTAGACCCTGAGGCAAGAAAACTAGGACTCCTTAAAGTTGCTATTTGTTTTGCTGATATTTTTACCTCTCAAACCTGTAATTTCATTGGTTAAAGGGACCTCCCAAGGTTCAAAGTCTAAGACCAAGGTGATTGCACATGAAACTGCAAATCTATTCTTGACAACTTGTTATTCCCTTTAAATATGATAAAGTTATCATGTAAATTTCTTTTTTTTCTCCTTTTTTCTTCTGTCTTTCCCAATCCCCTCCCCTCCTTAGAGATAGTTACCATTAGGTGATCATCTGCTCTTAAAGATGTATAGAGTGGTCTGGAGTGTAGAGATTAATTTAATGACACAAAGTCAAAAAGCCTTTAAGTTAGGCCACAGACAAGACATACAAGTCTTCTCGGTTCGTAAAGAGCTTCCAGAAACTCTTTTTTTCCATTCTACCATATTACCTCTTTCTCTCAGATTGGTTTTTAAATTTTATTTCTTTTTATTTTGAACTTAATAAGCATATATTTGTTTAAATATACAAAGAACAACAAAAAGATCATGCAAGAAATTGTGAATTTCTGTTGTTGAATTGAATAGTTTATTTTTCAAGATATGTGAATATGAGTGTATATATTTATATACATATATATGATCTATATCTGTTGTAACAGGTGATAACAAAAATGCCCAATTAGTTTATATCTCCTTATGTATTTTTTCATTTATTTGCCTTTTAAAATATTTTATTACTGTTCTTCTCTGAGTTTCACTAAACCAATCTCTTCCCCACATGCAAACCAGCAAAGCAAACATTTATAGTCCAACAAAACAAATCAACACATTGTCCACTTCTGAGTATGCCTGTCTCGTACATCTCCAGTGCATCACCTCTCTGCCAAGAGGTGGGAGGTATGTTTCATCATCCATCTTTTGAAGTCACTGCTGTTCCCTTCTTTGATCTGAGTTCTGAGATCTCTCAAAGCTCTTTTCCTTTATATTATTATTGTTATCTCTAGTTTTTTAAGACTCCTTACCTAAGAAAAATCATATAATACAGATCATAAGGAAAATCTGTACAACAAAATACTCTTCCACTTTCATCCATATGTGTGCTTGACACAATTAAAGGTTTAATCTAGTTAAAGTATGGTTCAGTGGAAAGCATGTTGGAGTCAAGACTAAGCTTCAAATCCTATCATTTATATTTGCCACTTACATGAACTTAGTTGAGTCATTTCACCTCATTTTTAAAATGAGTTCTAATAGAACTGTTGTGAGAAAAGTACCTTGTCAACTTTAAAACATTATATACTTTTGAGTTGTTATGAAATGCATCTATTCTATTCCATTTGATTGAATCAGTATTTATCAAGTCACTTTTCTGTGTTAGATACTGTGTTAAGTAGTAGAAATAGAAAGGCAAAACAATGAAATACTCCTCAACCTCAAGACGCTTCTATTCTACTAAAGGGAATAAGATGAACAAAATATGTAAAAATAAACACAAAGTAGTAAGACAAGGTTGTGGGATACCAATAATATTTTTCCAACTTTGTTTTTTAGGTCAGGTACCTGGTTGGATTAGGAAAGAGTAATTTATGCCAAGCTGGCTCAGATGGGGAAGTGAGATTGTATAGCTTTGGTTTCATACATTGGTATAAATAGAGTATTGTTGTAAGAAAAGGCTCCATGTAGATAAGGGTTCTTAGAATCTGGTATAATTTACAAGGGGAAAATGGAGGCAAAAACAAGAAAGATATTATAAAGAAAGATAATGCAGAGAAAACCTCAAAAGACCACAAGCCAAAAATAACATATCCAAATTCCAAAGAACTATGGATCAGTGTCACTGTGTGTCAGTGGAAAATTTCAACAGACATAATGCTTTACAATCCTTAGGGGAAAAAATAGCAGGCTTACAAATCTCCAGTTATCTTTCCTTATCAGCAATATTGACTTCCAAAAGCTCACCTTTAATCTTTAGTTATTACTAAAGAGTGAAAAAAGTGACTTATAATAAAACCCAAATACCACAAATGGTGCATAAGGATTCACCAAGAAGTCTACAGGCTACCATTAAAGAAAATTACCCTCCCAAAATTAGTTCCTTCCTTTGAAAAAGTGCAACTTCACCTTTAAAGTGAATTGCTTAATCATTTGTGCAGCTACAAGAATGATCTGACCTTTAGTTCTTTGCCCATTTGTTTTTTCTACTGTTTTTGCCTTTCTTCATCACATTCATAAATCTCTGTTTCAGCTACTGAGGCACTACACACTATTGAAGGAAATCATAAGTTGTAATAATTGGGTTCACTGCAAGTTGCCATAATTGGGTTCACTACAAGTTGCCATAATTGGGTTCACTACCAGTTGCCGTAATTGGGTTCATTACAAATTCATGTTATCTAATTTCAATTTGTCCCTTACTATTTCAATAGATTTTTTTAAAATTTATCCTTGATTGACTGTTCTAAACATTCTTTTATCCTTAAGCCCCAACTCCATCACTATGCCTTCTCTTCAAACATAATTTCTCCTACTATACTGAGAGTCACACTTTCACTCTTCTTGGAGCTCTATACCTCTTCTCCTCCAAGTCATAAAATTTCTCTTCTATCTCCCCTGGTCTTTCCTTCTTTCTTCCAATTCCAGAGTGGGACATAACCCTGTCTCCTTGTTAAAGCCAAATGCCTCTATAAATACTTCTCTTTTTCTAGTCTTACAATTTCATTCTCTCTCATTTTTCCTGTCTCTTTTGGTTCCCTCCTCTCTTTTTGAGGATCAAATGAAATATTTGTAAAATGTTTAGTACAGACATATAGTAACTTCCTTTAAGTCTCAAATTAGATCCCACAGCTTTCCTTAAGCCTTCTGTGCTTTCCCTCTTTTCATTATGTCTGATTTATCATGTGTAAAGCTTGTTGTTATACAGTTGTTTTAGTCTCATTCTATTTGGGGCTTTTTCTTGGCAAAGACACTGTAGTGGTTTGCCATTTCCTTTTCCAGCTTCTTTTACACATGAGAAAACTGAGACAAACAGGCTTTCCCAGAGTCACACAGCTAGTACCTGTGTGAAACTGAATTTGAATTCAGGAATATGAGTCTCCTGACTACAGGTTGGGTGCCCTATTACCTGCATTACCTAGCTGTCTGTATGTGGTCCTTTGTATATATTTGTTAGCATATTGTCTTCCCCATTAGAATGTAAGTTCCTGCTTTTGCCTCTTTTTTTTTTTATTCTCAGTACTTAGCACATCACCTGGCATATAGTAGATGCTCCACTGATTAGTAAACCCTAAATAAATGCTTATTACTATTATTATTAGTCTCTCCCCATGCTATTTTTGACAATACTAACTTTTCTAACTATCATGCTATTTTTCTCTTCTCTTCATTATAAAAGTAAATAGAAAAGGTAAATAGTTTTTCCTTCACTGTATTTTTTCACTAATGACTCTCTTAGCCCTTGGCAAGCTTGCTTTCTTCCCCATTCTTATAATGAAACTTCCCTCTCTAAGATTATCAGTGACTTCTTTAACCAATTAAATGGTTTTATTTCAGAATATTTCAGAAGCATTTTTTGACCTTTCAGAAGCATTTAATACTATTGGCCAACTCCTCTTTCTTGAAACTCTCCTGTCTCTAATTCTTTGCCACTATTCTGTTCTGGTTTTCCAATGTGATGATGATGATGATGACAATAAGGATGATAATAATGATAATTAACAATTATTAGTCTAGCATGTAACAGTATAATGTTTGCAAAATTTTTTGCATATTAATGCATTTGATCCTCTCAACAACCTGGAGAGATAGGCAATACTGAAAGGTTAAGGAACTTGCCCAGGGTCATACAACTAAATAAATGATCAAATTGTCATTTGAACTGAGGTCTTGCTGACCCTAAGACCTGTACTCTATCCACTATGACACCCATCTGTCCCAATCTAATGTCTCTTGTTCTGCTTTAGTCAACATTTTTCTTTTCCTACTCCCTAAATGTAAGTGTCCCTCAAGGCTCTGTCCTAAACTTGTTTTATTTTCTTTATTCTATGCTCTCTTCCTTAACCTCAACTATCACCTACCTCTAAATGAATGACTTCTAAATATATATCTCCAATATAAAAACCACCCCTGATCTTTTCTGGAGCTCTAGTCTTGTATTTCCATCTTCCAGTTGGTCATCTACACCAAGATATCCTACTGACTTTTCTAATACAACATTTTCAAAACTAAATGTATCATTTCTTTTTTTCCCAAAACTCTGCCCCATCTTCCAATTCTCAAAAATCTCATGTTCAAGATATTAAAGTCATTTCTGACTCTTTCCTCTTTTCATGTTCAGTCAGTTGTCAAGTCCTGTCCATTCTGCTTCTGAAAGATGTCTCCTGCCTATCGCTTCTCTCCATTAATCCACTATTATGATAATTCAGACCCTCTTTGCCTTTCCCCTGGAATCCTCTAATAGTCTCCTTATTGATCATCCTAATTCCAATTTCCCCCTCTACTCTATATCTTTGTTCACACTGTTGTCAAATTTACCTTCCTAAAGCAAAAATCTGACCATGTCACAATTCTGATTGAAAAGTTTTAATGGCTTGCCATTGACTGTAGAATAAAATACAGACTTCTTAACTTGGCATTGAAAACTCTCCATCATTTAACTGCAGCTCACCTTTGAGCTTTTATTTTAATCTATTTCTTTACATGTTTCAGTCAAACTGGACCAGAGATACAAATAACATGCTTTACTGCAAAGGTTGGATTTGGTCTCAGAACAACCCATCTGGCTTTGAATCTAATCTCTGCCACAACTTCATTTGAAGATAGATAGATAGATGGACAGATGGATGGATAGATGGATAGATAGATGCACACACACATATATATATATATATGCATATACAAATACACATATATACATACATTTATGTGTATTGTTATATTTACACATAGATATGCTCTGTTTTGTTTTTCTATTTATTTTATTTTTCCATTTCTTTCATTTTGTTATTCTTTTTCTGTTTCTATGTTTATAGCAGCTAGCTGGCACAGTGGATAGAGTCCTGGACATGGAGTCAATGAGATTCATCTTCATAAGTTCAAATCTGGTTTCCAATAGTTATTAGCTTTGTGACCTTGGTAAAATTACTTAATCCTGTCTGACTTGGTATATATAAAATGAAATGGAGAAAAAATGGCAAACCACTACAATATCATTGCCAAGAAAACTCCAATTGGGGTCACAAAGAGATGGACATGGCTGAAAATGTTTTATTACTATAGATAAGTCAAGAGAAACTTCTAGACTGGGGAACCTGTTTATGTGATTTCTAGTCTTGTGAACAGAATTTCAAACCCCGAGTGCTTTCTTTATATACTTTTCACTTTGACAAGAAGCAAAAATTAGGTGTAACAATTCACACATAAATTTCCCTGATAGAAGTAATACATTGAACCTGAGTTAGTGGAAAGTGATAATACATACTAATAAATTGACTTAAGTTTAAACCAAGGACTAGTTGATTACTATCAGATCCTAAGAATGTTTTTTTTTTTTTTGCTGAGGCAATTGGGGTTAAGTGACTTGCCCAGGGTCACACAGCTAGGAAGTGTCTGAGACCAAATTTGAACTCAGGTCCTCCTGACTTCAGGGCTGGTGCTCTAACCACTGTGCCACCTAGCTGCTCCCTAAGAATGGTTTTCTATTGAGAGAATGATGGAAGGAAAAGGGAAAACCTTGGGGAACAATCTAAAGGAGAAAAAGAAGTAGGAATTGCCACGGACAATAAAAGGGCTCAGAAAGGAAAATATATGGCCAATAGTAAAAGGAGAACCACAAATTTTAATTACTTGATCATCTTGTCTTATCTTAATTAAAGGGCATCTTTAGTTTATTGAAAAGACAATTCAATTATTCGCACAGTATCTGAAGGAATCCTGTGGTTTCATAGTAGATGTGAAATGGCTACAGAGATATCATGCAAGTGAACTGTGCCTCATCAAACTCCTCCTGAGCAGTGTCTCATAATCATTCCAAGCTCAAGCTATCCCAAACTAGAAGCTCAAAATCTTTGTCTATGATCCTTCTCCTTGTGACTTCACTATATCTATCCATGGAACTACAACTCACCTGACTTCATATACCAGTGATTACTTCAAGCTGTCCTCTCTGCCTCATTTTTTATAACCAATTACCAGGTGTGTCTGAGTCTCTCTCTACAATGCTTCTCATCTATCTTCTCCTCTAGTACCTATTACAACAATCTAATAAAGGTCCCTGGATTATGAAAATGACTTTTTACAAGTTTTTCGGACTCCATCCTCTTCCCTTGCCAGTCTTTACATTACTACCAGAATTATCTTTCCTATACATAGAACTTAACTATAAATCAAGTTGTGACTGTCCCCTAAGCAAGGGGTTCTTAACCTATTCAAATAGTTTAGGTTTGAGGTTAACAAGTGCCTGCATCAGTGATGGCAATCTAAGAAGATGTGTCTGAGGAAAAAGGGAGAATACAGAAGAAGTTTTAGGAAGGTAAAACCTAAAGGTCTTGGCAACAAATTGAATGAATTGGGGTAGAGGGAAGTGAGAAGGGGAGTGAGTGAAAAAAAAAAGTGAGACTATCCCTGAAATTTCTAGTTCTTTTTGAATGATCTTTTTTCACCTCAGTCATTAAGACCAGGTATGAGAATAAACTGAGCTTAGAATCAGACCACTGAATTTTTTTAAGCAAAACATTCAATCGCATTGTCAAAGAGATTTTTCTACCATTAATACATAAATCATTTAAAATATTTATTTCATATTTATTCTAACCTTTTAATGTCTTTTGTATGTGTTTTTATGTGCAGAATTTGTCAGCACATTTATAATTTACAAATAAATATAAATACATTTTTAAAAAGAAAAGGAAGAGAGGAGTCAAGAATGAAGCCTATAAGAATAAAATACAAAATACTATAAGAGAAACAAATTATATTAATATAAATTGATCAAAATATTAAAAAACAAAAACAACTTTACAGACCTCAAATTAAGAGTCCCTGCTCTGAAATTATAAGTTGGCATGGCAGTTGACATTGGTCTTCATTAGTAATAAAGACTTTCCTCAAGGATAATTTCCTATGTTAATTAAATCATAGCTCCAGGGAAAATAATAATATTAATAATTATTTCATATCTAGAGCTAATCCAAGCATTTGTTTCTATGCTTCAAATTCTTTAGCAGTTCCCATTGTAAGTCAAATAAAGTTTGAAATTCTCTGCTTAGCATTTAAGACCTTCTAGAATTCTCTGTCTTAGGAACATATCCTGCACCATCATGTTCTCTGGACCTTTGCTCACTAGGTCTAAAAAGCCTCCCCTTCTTTCCTTAATTATTATTATTTTATTTTTTTGCTGAGGCAATTGAGGTTAAGTGACTTGCGGAGGGTTACATTAAGTAGGAAGTGTTAAGTGTCTGGAGATTTGAACTCAGGTCATCCTGACTTCAAGGCTGCTGCTCTATTCACTGCGCCACCTACCTGCCCCAACCTATTTATTTAAAGTCCAACACTAAGTCTGCCTCCTTCAAGAAGTCTTTTAATTAGGTTCCACTGGGCATCTTCCTTCAGTCTTCACATAGCATTTTGGCATTCTAATGCCATTATCATAAAAAATTGGGCATGCTACTTACGATAGCACCCCTTGAAAGCAAGGAACAAGGCTTAGAGAAATGTTTTTGTTTGTTTGTTTGTTTTTTTATCTTACCCAAACACAAGTACTTATCCATATATTTGCTAGACATCTTTTTTTAATCATTGTATTGTTACGGAATAGCAACAATAAATAACTATTTTTTCAGTCTCTTAGATGATATTTTTTGACATGATCAATGTGGGAATTTATTTTGCTTGACTATGGATATTTGTTACAAGGATTTTGTTTTTCTTTTTTTCAGTAGTAGAAGGGGGAGAAGGAAAATAAGTGGGAACAAAAAAAAATACTTATGTAATTTTTAAATTTGTGGTTTAGAGGGGATAGTTCAAATGAGATGATATTTGTACAAAATGCCTGGCACATAGAATATGCTATATAAATGTTTATTCTTTTCTTTTCTTTTCCCTCTTCTCCTATAGTATCTTTGGTATCTACTTTCTCTAGAACATTATAATAGTTCTAAACTTCATTTCTCATTTAGACCAAAGATTTTCATAGCAAATGTGAGTCACTGAAGATCGAGAATTAAATATCTCTACCTCTGATATAGATTTATCCAGTTTATTTAACTTGGTGTGGTTTCCTTTAAGATAGAAATTAAAAAGATTGAATGTTCCCTCTTGAACAATTCATAAAATCTGTCAATTAATGGGGGTGGGGGCAAGGGAGATCACAGGATCATAGATTTAGAGTGGGAAACTGAGTCCCCAAGAGATGAAATCATTTTTTCAAGGTCACAGAAACTAGTGATGGAGTACTCTTGATGATATCGCATATTCTTGTATTATCAGGAAATCTGGATATAAATCCCAGATCTGCTCTGTATTGCCTGTGTAACCTTAGGTTGTTGATCTCGATAGTCATTTTCAACTCTAACTTAGACTATTATTTTTATTAAAATTTTGGAATGAAGTACAGATTTTTCTCAGAACTTGATGCCATGTACAACAATTATAACAATAAGATAAAATTGTCAACTCAAAGAACCATATCACTCACAACAGGAAGCAATCTAGCAGAAATTGATCCTAGGTCAACATCATACACATATATCAGTGCCAAATGGATACATGACCTGAATATAAAGATTATATTATAAAAATCTTAGATGATAAAGAGATCATATACCTTTTCACAACTGGGAACAGGAAATGTATTCTTAACTGAGAAATAGAGAAGAATAATTTGGTGGATTGAAATTAAATATATATATATGTATATATATTTGGTTTTCAAGGGATAAATACAATTATATATATGAAGAAAATAATTCTCCAATAGATAAGTGATCCAAGTACATCAGTCAATCAATAAGCATTTATTAACCATCCACTATGTGCCAAGCACTCTGCTTAAGTCCTGGAAATGCAAAGAAAGATAAAAGACAGTGCCTGCTCTCAAGGAATTCATAGTCTGATGGGGGAGATAACATAAAATCAACTACATACAAAGTATTGTTGTTCAGTAGAATCCTATTCATCCTGACCCATTAGGATTTTCTTGACAAAGATGCTAAAATGGTTTGCCATTTCCTTCTCCAGCTTATTTTGCAAAGGAAACTAGGGTAAATAAGATTAAGTAACTTGCCCAGGGTCACACAAAATAAGTGAGGTTGGATTTGAATGCAGGTCTCCCTGACTCCAGGCTCCATTCACTGTACTATATACACTGCATCACTTAGCTGCCCTTCAAACAAGCTATATACAGGATAAAATAGAGAAAGTTAATACTGGGAAGGCTGTAGGATTAAGAGGAATTGGAAGAGACTTCTTGTAGAAAGTAATATTGTATCTGGGGCTTGAAAGAAACCAGGGAAAGTAGGAGGATGAGATGAGGAAAGAAATCATTCCAGGCATGGGGGAGAGAAAGAGGAAAGAAGGAAGGAATGACGGAAGGAAGGAAGGAAGGAAGGAAGGAAGGAAGGAAGGAAGGAAGGAGGGAATTTTTTTCTGACATCAAGCCTAAATTTGCCTCTTTATGAGATCTACCCATTGCTCTTACTTTTGGCCACTGGGACTAAACAGAACAAGTGCAATGCCCTTTCTCCATGACAGCTTTTGAAATACTACCATGGTCTCCCTAAGTCTTCTCTTCTGACTAAACTTCAATCAGTGTCACCAACTGATCTTTATCTGGCATGGCCTCACAGCCCTTCCCCATCCTGGCTGCCTTTCTTTGGACTTTGCCAGAACCTCATTGTTTTTTCTAAACTGGCATCCAGAGCTTAACACAATACTCCTCATTGTATTCTAGCCAAGGTAGAGCACAGTTGAACTCCCAGCCTCTTACTACTGGAAGCTGTGCCTCTCCATGCAGCCCCACAATGCTGTTTCAATTGCCACCTCATTCTGCTGACTCATCCTAAGTCTATTAGGTCCCTTAGATTCAGGACAAAATGGGGACATGATGATTCAGAACAACATTCCTATCTTCTCTGAAGGACTTTGCATTTTTATGTAATTTCTCCTAAGTAAAAGAATGCCATTTGAAATGTTATATGCACACTCATGATAGAGTTGGTAAAGCTTACAACTGCTTAGGATTTCTGCTTTTGCAAAAACATATAATATGGGGCAGCTAAGTGGTGCAGTGGATAGAGCATCAGCCCTGAAATCAGGAGGACCTGAATTCAAATCTGGTCTCAGACACTTAACACTTTCTAGTTGTGTGAACCTGGGAAAGTCACTTAACCCCAATTAGCTCACCAAAAAAAAAAAATATATATATATATATGTATGTATGTATATATATACACACATATATGTTATATATATATACCCCAATTGCCTCAGGAAAAAAAGTTAAAATTAAAAATATATATCATATGTAATACATATGTATACATATATATGATAGTAATGAGAAAAAAATAAATATTTGAATATGTTTTCATGGTAGCCAAGATCACCAAAGAATTATAGAATCATTGAAACTTAAAAGTGAAAGAAATCATCAAGATTCTTTTTACTTATTATATATGAGAAAACTCAGGCTCATTAAAACCCAACTTTTTTGTTATTATTCAGTTGATTCAGTCATATTTGACTCTTGGTGACCCCATTTGGGGTTTTCTGTTAAAAAGAGTGAAGGAGTTTCCATTTTCTTCTCCAATTCATTTTACAGATGAGGAAACTGAGACAAATAAGTTTAGTACCTTGCCCAAGGTCACACAGCTAGAATGTCTGAGACCACATTTGAACTCGGGAAGATGAATCTTCCTAACTCCAGGGCCATTCAATCCACCTAGTCACTAGCTAAATTCTTAGTTTGCTAGAATTTTTTTTTTCTTGGTATTCAGCTTTTAGGAGAAAAAGGCACATAATCATCCTGCCAAAGGCCAACATTAGAAAGTAAGTTTGTTTGCTTTTTTAAATCACTTTGGGGCATTTTCCTAGGATCAGAATGGATTCAACCCAACTACTAAATATAATCTTCTACAATGCTCTACAGTAATTACTGTCATTCAGCATGGACAGTTTCCAAAATGGCAGCACATTTAATTAACAAAGAATGATTCTATTATCCTCAACCTTGTATTATACTGAATTAAGGATGAAAAGTGGATTGATACACTTCATTATTACATTATATATTACTAGTACTGAAAATGGTTCAAACAAACAAACAAACAAAAAGAGTTTTAGGCTGGCCCTCAGTTAACCCAATAATACTTCATTCCTGAAGTATCCAGTTAATCAAGTTTTTTTTTTTTGTTTGATTGGTTTTTGTTTTTGTATATATGCAATTAGTCAGAATGGCACTTAAATTTTGTTTTGGCAACCTCAGTATATTATCAACTTTGTTCTCACTTTTCCCCTCCCATCAGCCCCCATACTTATGCAACAATTAACTGACATCATCCAAAGATGATGTTACAAAGATAAATCTGTGTCAATGTTAGCTGATTATGTAGATGCCCATTGACAAATCTTTCTGTTAGAAAGCTTCCAGAATTAATTACCCAGTATATCTAGATAATACCCTTTTTATTAATATAGCAGGTTTAGAATTTTTGTCTAATTATATGAATCCACATAAACAAAACTATTTCAATGAAGATTAGAAGGAAAGCAGAAAATTGGGGGAGGAGAGTTTTATAGCAAGTAAATTGGATAAAGGCTTCATTTCTCAAAAATATAGAGCACTGAGTCAAATTTATAGGAATAGAAGCCATCCTCCAATTGACAAATGGTCAAAGGATATGAACAGGCAGTTTTCAGAAGAAATCAAAAGTGTAGTGATATGAAAAATTCTCTAAATCACTATTGACTAGAAAAAATGCAAATTAAAACAACTCTAAGGTATTACCTCATAACTATCGGATTACCTAATATACAGAAAAGGGAAATAGTAAATGTTGGAGGGAATGTGGGAAAACTGGAATATTAATGCACCAATTGGTAGAGTTGTGAACTGATCTAATCGTCTGGAAAGCAATTTGGAATTACGCCCAAAGGTCTATAAAATTGTATAAATACCCTTTGATCCAACAATAACATTATTGGGTCTGTATCCCAAAATGATAAAAAAAAAGGGGGGGGGAGAGTGGCTGTCCACCTCTAGAGAAACAATCAGTGGAGTGTGAAAACAGATTAAAGCATACTAATTTTCACTTTATTTTTTATGGTGGCTTTTCTTTGTCTCTTTTCTTTCACAATATGACTAATATGGAAGTGTTTTACATGATTACACATGTATAATCTATATCAAATTGCTTACTATCTCAAAAGGAGGGCAAGATGGAAAGAAAGAATTTGAAACTTAATTTTTTTAAATAAATGCTTAAAATTGTTTTTAATGTAATTGGGAAAAATAAAATATTATTCAAATAAAAAAGGAAATATCTAGAATTATGCTTCACTGCAGCCTTAGCATTATATTTTACATAACTTTGTTGTTATTAAAAATTAAAACACTCTATTCACTGTAACATTAGCTGCCTCGAGAAAGTATTAGGCCTAAGGTCAAGAAAATCTGAATTCAAATCAAGCCTTAGATACTTACTGTGTGACCCTGGGCAAGTTGTTTAACTTCTGCCTGATTCGGTTTCTTTAATTATAAAATACCTTTTCTTTGAAGGGTGGTTGTGAGGATCAAATGAGATATTTGTAAAGTACTTAGCGCAACATATAGTAGATGCTTTATAAATGTTTATCCCTCTTCCTTTTTGACATTTTACCCTCTGCCCTTCTCCTTAAAAACTCTTCTCTCTGTATTTTCATGACACTGTTGCATCCTGGCTCTTCTCCAACATGTCTAATTACTCTCAGACTTTTTGGTTGGATCTTTATAGAGTTCATGCTCACTAAAAATGGATGTCACCCAAAGTTCTATCTCAGGTCCTCTATTTTCTCTATATATACTATTTTATTTGATAATCTCATCAGCTTCCATTCATTCAGAGTTATCATCTCTAATATATACTCTAACATCATACATACTATTTATGAACAACTTATACTCTAACATCATACATACTATTTATGAACAATTTATACTCTAACATCATACATACTATTTATGAACAATTTACATGCAAAATAAATTTGAAATAATCAGGGAAGGCACTAGCATTAACAAGGATCAGGGATTGGAAAAAGCTTTTTATAGAAGGTAGAAAAGCTCAGGTTCTGAAGAAGAGATTTAAACGCCAGCTAGAGGATTGTGATCCTAGTGGTAATGGGGAGTCACTGGATTTTATCAAATAAGGTGGTTGGTACTAGGGCTGACATGATCAGACCTGGGCTTTAGGAAGATAACTTTGATAGCTGTCTAGACCATGGACTAGCATGGAAAGAAAGTTGAGCACCAACTAGATGAAATTAGTTTCATTGCAATAGTCCAGGTGAGAGTGATGTGTTCCTGCTCTAGAGTAGTGGCCAGAGTAGAGGAGAAAAAGGGATAGTAGAATAAATGTTATGAAGCTAGATTTGACAAGACTTGGCTTGGATCTAGATATGGGGAGTGAGACAGACTGAGGAAAGAGGTTAGGGTTGGACAGAGAGATCTGTCCTTTTCTACCTTTCAAATCTTATTCCAAACTATACTGTCCAGTGATATTGATCCCTATAGTGTTTCTCAGAAAAGACAGTCAACTTTCACTTGTTTTCCTCCAAGCCCATAATTCTCTACCTCTTCATTTTTATGTCCTGACTTCCTTAGCTTCCCTCATGTTTCAACTAAGACCCCATTTCCTGTAAAAAAAAAAAAAACTTTTTTTTCAATCCCCGATCTCTGTTAATACGAGTGCCTCCCCTGATTATTTCAAATTTATTCTGCATGTATCTTGTTCATACATAGTTACTTACATGCTGTCTTCTCCAATTGAATATGAGCTCCTTGGAAACAGGAACTTCCCTTCTTTTCCTTCCTTCCTTCTTTCATTTTCTTTCTTTCTTTGTTTTCTTTCTTCTTTCTCTTTCTTTCTTCTTTTTCTTTCCTTCTTTTTTTTCTTTCTTTCTCTTTGTTTTTCTTTATAAAAGAAGACAGGAAGGTCATTGAAGCATTTTTAAAATGCATAGAAGAAATTTGCATGATAAATTTGTTATATATTTAAGAGGAATAGCAAATTACATATAAAAGATTTGCAGTTTCATGTGCAATCATCTTTTTTCATTACTATGTTATAGAAATGCTTGTTTTATTACATAAATTAACAATTTAAAATGCACAGAAGAAAACAGAGCAAAGATCATTAAGAAATTAAAACAAACAGGAAAGCTTTGGAGCTAACATGTTAAATTTATTATACAAGTAAAGTGAAAATCAAGGCATTTATAATGTGGATTTGAAGCTTCATGTGTTGTGTAGTTCTCTTTTTTAGTTCTGCTTTGTATATAAAAATGCTTGTCTGAAGCTTTAAAAAAAGGAAAATAAAGAATAAACAATAGCTATGTTCATTAGGTAACTTCTTAATAATAGATAATAGAAGGGGAAAGAAGAAGCACTATTTTTTAAATATGAATTTTGCATAATTGTTAAACTTCATAACTGAATCCACAACCATTTCTGTCAGTCCACTCTATAAATTATATTTTACATAGCTTGCATTCATGTTTTTAAAGAACAACTCCAAATGCTTTTGTTCAGATCCCAATACCAGGAACCAGCCTTAGAAGTAAAATTCATTTTATCTGAAATGACATCAAAGGGGCCAGGGCAGACAGTTAGAGATGATAAACTTTAGTGTGTTTTTATCTTAACAAAAAACCTGGAGTATTTCTGGGTGCTTTAGAGAAGGAATGGAAAAGAGACTGAATAAGATACCAAGAATGGGAGCATATGGCATGTAACACCCATTTGCACAACAAATCTATCATGTATTGTGCTTCAACTTTAGGGGCCAATATGCTAATTTGAGGTGCCACTGTAGACCTACTCACATGATTAGTGTTGTTATTGTTCAATTAGTCATATTACTAGTCATATTAGTCATATCTGACTCTTTGTGACCCCCTTTAGGGTTTTCTAGACTAGGCTATTAGAGTGGCTTACCATTTCCTTCTCATTTTACAGATCTAGATATGGGGAGTGAGACAGACTAGGAGTGGAAGATGATACCTACATTTCAAGTCTGGGTACTTGGGACAATGGGAGTGCTCTCCACAATAATAAAAAAGGCAGAAAGAAGAGAGGTAGGAGTTTTTGGGGGGAGTAGATAAATTAGTTCCATTTTTTATGTTTAGGTCCCAGTTCAAGATGTTCAATAGATATTTGGAAATGTGGCACCAAAGGTGAGGAAAGAGGTTAGGGTTGAACAGAGAAATCTGTCCTTTTCTACCTTTCAAATCTTATCCCAAACTATACTAATAATTAAGGCCTATAGTAATCTAGTATTTTATAAACCCCCAAACTCTAGCTTCTGGAAAAGGAACTCACTGTTTAACAAAAATTGCTTGGAAAACTGGAAAATAATATGTCAACCATTTGGCATAGACCTATATCTCACACTCCATAACTAAATAATATCAAAATGGGTACATGATTTGGGCATAAAGGATGATACCATAAACATATTAGAGCAAGGGATAATTCATCCATCAGATCTTTGGAGAAGGGAGGAATTTATGACCAAAAAAGAACTAAGAGAACATTATGAAAGGCAAAATGGACAACTTTTATTACATTAAATTCAAAAGATTTTGCACAAATAAAATCAACAGAAACAAAATTAAAGGGAAGTACAATGCTAGGGGAAAAGTTTTATAGCTAGTGTTTCTGATAAAGGTCTCATTTCTAAAATATATTAAGAACTCTGTCAAATTTATAAGAATACAAGAAATTCCCCAATTGATCAAAGGATATGAACAAACAATTTTTAGATGACAATATTAAAGCCATCTATAATCATATAAAAATACTCTAAAAAATTAGATTAGAGAAATGCAAATTAAAACAACTCTGAGGTGGCACCTCATATCTCTCAGATTGACTAAAATAACAGGAAAGATGATGATAAATGTTGGAGGTGAGAAAACTGGGACACTAATGCATTGTTGTTGGAGTTGTGAAATGATCCAACCATTCTGGAAAGCAATCTGGAACTATGATCAAAGGAATATAAAACTGTGCATACCCTTTGACCCTGAAGTGTCATTAATGAGTCAGTATCCCAAGAAAATCATAAAGGAGGGAAAAGGGTCCACATGCGCAAAAATGTTTGTAGCAGCTTTTTTTGTGGTAACAAAGAATTGGAAAATGAGTAGATGCTCATCAATTGGAAAATGACTGAACAAGTTGAGGTATATGAAGATAATGAATATAATAATGTTCTATTAAAAAATGATGAACAAGCTGATTTTAGAAAGGCCTAGAAAGATTTGCATGAACTAATGCTGAGAGAAACAAGCAGAACCAGGAATACATTGTATATAATAATAGCAAGAATGTGTGATGATCAACTATGAAAAACTTGATTCTTCTTAATGGTTCAGTGATCTAGCACAATCCCAGTAGACTTTGGACAGACAATGCCATCTGCATCTAGAAAAAGAACTATGGAGACTGAATATAAATCAACACATACTATGTTTGCTTCTTTTTTCTTTTTTTTTAAATCTCCCCCATGATTTTTACCTTTTGCTCTGATTTTTCTCTCCCAACACACATGATTCATAAAGCAATGTGTATTAAAAATAAATAAGAAAAAATTTAAAATGTAATCTATGAAAATTATTTGTCTTCTATATATAAAATCTTACTTTTTTCCCAACCCAAACATGATTGCTAGATCCATCAAACATAGACTTAGAATGGAGTGCCTATAGAAAGATCACTCACTCTGGAATAAGAAGATCTGGGTTCTGAGTCCACTTCTGACACTTATTATCTATTTATCCTCTCTGTGCCTCAGTTTCCTCAACTATAAAATGGCCTCAGAGATCATTATCAGTTCTAAAGCCAGAATCCTATACATAAAACTCCCCATTATCTTAACCTATATTGAACTGAGACAGATAGGTGTCTCGGTAGATAGAATTCTGGGTTTGGAGTCAGGAATACCTGAGTCTCAGACACTAGATGTATGATACTGGGTAAGGCATTTAAACTCTGTTTGCCTTGGAGGCAGCTAGATAGTTCAGTGAATAGAGCACTAGAGTTCAAATCTAGTTTCAGACACTTACTTATTGTGTGATACTGAATAATTCTCAACCTCTGATGCCTTTGTCCACTAGAGAAGGAAATGACAAACCATTCCAGTATCTTTGCCAAGAAGAGTAGGACACACAGATTGGCTAAAATGACAGGAAAAGTTAATAATGAATTTTGGAGGGGATGTGGGAGGGCTGGGACACTGATGCATTGTTGGTAGAGCTGTGAACGGATACAGCCATTCTGGAGAGCAATTTGGAGCTATGCTCAAAAAGTTATCAAACTGTGCATACCCTTTGACCCAGCAGTGTTTCTATTGGGCTTATATCCTAAAGAAATCATAAAGGAAGGAAAGGGCCCCACATGTGCAAGAATGTTTGTGGCAGCCCTTTTTGTAGTGGCTAGAAACTAGAAACTGAATGGATGCCCATCAATTGGAGAGTGGCTGAACAAATTATGGTATATGAATGTTATGGAATATTATTGTTCTGTAAGAAATGACCAGCAGGACGATTTCAGAGAGGCCTGGAGAGACTTGCATGAACTGATGCTGAGTGAAACGAGCAGAACCAGGAGATCATTATACACGGCAACAACAATACTATATGATAATCAGTTCTGATGGACATGGCTCTCTTCAACAATGAAATGCTTCAAACCACCTCCAATTGTTCACTGAAGGAAGCCGTATACACCCAGAGAGAGGGATGTGAAATGTGGACCACAACATAACATTCTCATACTCTTGATTGATGTTTGCTTACATTGTGTTTCCTTTATCTGATATTTCTTTCTTGTGGATACGATTTTTCTTGCACAACAATAAGTTTGGAAATATGTATACATATATTCGATTTACCAAGTATTTTAATGTAATTGACATGTAGTGGATATCCTGCCATCTAGGGGAGGGGTGGGGAGTTGGGGGGAAAAATTTGTTAACAGAGAGCTATGTAAGGGTTAATGTTGAAGAATTACCCACACATATGTTATGCAAATAAAATTTTTAAAAAAAGAGTAGGACACAACTGAAAATATCAAACTATGTCCTGTAAACTTCCAGTACTTAGAAAAATATTGGTGCTACAATGGAAAAAAATATTTGCAACTATTGCCATGGCCTGTTATCAGCATAATTGATTAGTTCCTGATCTATAGATTGGTCTGGGGGGAAGTTGTGATGGTAAAGTAATCATCATTTAAATATGGCTCTCATAAATACTATAGAGTAATCTCTGTTACTTCCATCTCACATGTTCCTACTTGATCTTCCAAACCCACCTGATCTGGAGTTAGAAAAATCAATGTCATCCTGATGGTTAAAAAAGGAAATACTGTGGGAAACTAGGGTGATTCTCAAGGTTTACTAATGCCAAAATAGCCAAAATAGAAAATTAAGTAAACAGAAGGGATTTCATCTAAGATACTCTGAGGTGGACAAGGGCATGGTCAGAAACCAATCATGGGAAGTGGGAAGGGAGAAAGTTGTTTTTTCAAAGCCCAGGCTGCTCATTGGGCTGCTTTCCAGGAGACCCAGGTTAAAGTACAAAGGCTGGAGAGAGTGACCTACTTATTTAGTTTGAGATCTTTGCTACAACTAGCCTGAATGTGCTTTTCCTCTACAAATTGTTCAGATGTTTTATTATTCTTGTTATTGTTTTTCTTCTCTTTTTTCACTTTTAAATTTTGCTTGCTTTTTGCAGTTTGTCTAGATTTTATTTTGGGACACATTAGTATCAGCAAGCTACCTGTAAAAGCTATAGCAGCTACTTAATTTGTCAGTAAGCAATCATATCCACTTTTCCTACCACAGTTCTGTTGCAATTGGCTTTGGTATAGGATATGTGGTTACATTATAAGTCATATATCTTAGCCAAGGGAACTGCTTGCTATTTTTTTTTCAAACCATGTAATTCAGTGTTTCAGAAACCAACCAGGATTTGGGCTCATAAACATTTACTAATTGATCTGTTGGTTTTTGTTTTGTTTTGTTTTCCCAGTATTTCAATAGATCTATAAAGAACTTCTAAAATGCAGTCTTTCTTTCCCTCCCATTGCCCATTCCCCACCTCACTGTCACCCAAAAAACCCCTACTCTTCTTACCTCTTTCTGCAGAATCTTATAATTTCTCAAAGATGCCTTCACAAATGTTCTGAAGAGACTAAGTATGCACTACACACTGGTCAGATTGGCTAAAATGACAGGAAAAGATAACGATGAATGTTGGAGGGGATGTGGGAAAACTGGGACACTAATACATTGTTGGTGGAACTGTGAACAGATCCAACCATTCTGGAGAGCAATTTGGAACTATGCTCAAAAAGTTATCAAACTGTGCATACCCTTTGACCCAGCAGCGTTTCTATTGGGCCTATATCCCAAAGAGATCTTAGAGGAGAAAAAGGGACCCACATGTGCAAGAATGTTTGTGGCAGCCCTTTTTGTAGTGGCTAGAAACTGGAAACTAAATGGATGACCATCAATTGGAGAGTGGCTGAACAAATTATGGCATATGAATGTTATAGATATTATTGTTCTGTAAGAAAAGACCAGCAGGACAATTTCAGAGAGGCCTGGAGAGACTTGCATGAACTGATGCTGAGTGAAATGAGCAGAACCAGGAGATCATTATACACGGCAACAACAATACCATATGATGATCAATTCTGATGGACTTGGCTCTCTTCAACAACGAAATGTTTCAAACCACTTCCAATTGTTCAGTGAAGAAAGCCATATACACCCAGAGAGAGGGATGTGAAATGTGGACCACAACATAACATTTTCATGCTCTCGATTGATGTTTGCTTGCATTATGTTCCCTTTTTCTGATTTTTCTTTCTTGTAGACATGATTTTTCTTGCACAAAAATGGTAAGTGTGGAAATATGTATACATATATTCAATCTGTCAAGTATTTTAACATAATTAACATGTAGTGGATATCCTGCTATCTAGGGGAGAGGTGGGGAGTAGGGGGGAAAAATTTGTAACAGAAAGCTTTGTAAAGGTTAATGTTGAAGAATTACCCATACATATGTTTTGCAAATAAAAAGTTTTAATTTTAAAAAAAAGAGTAGGCATTATTTAACTTCTAAGTTTTTATAGAAGCATGTCTAATATACCTGACAATGCTTTTTTCTAATATTTCCAGAAATTATCACCTCTAAAAAGAGTGAGTTATCTGGGCAGAGATTGCTATTGTTAATGGAGACATTTCCCTCATTTTGTTATCTGATTATCTAATTCTGAATATGCTTAGGAAATATTTAACAAAATAAATTAAAATATAAAAATATAGATAATATTTACATGTGGTTTTCTAAGTCAATATGCAGCCAATAAGGATCCTTATGTGGGGATTGGTAGCCTGTGATTTTACTTGAGTTTGATGCCTCCAGTGCAATCAATGTAGAGGGAAAACAGAATGACCCGGTTCCAAATTCCTGAATCTGACATATATCTGACATTACTGGGTCATTTAATCCCTATTTGCCCCAGACAGTTTCCTAAAACTATGCGATACCAATGAAATGAGTTTCAACCATGAAACAATAAAATCACAGCTAGGAATTGGTAGGGAGTAGAGGTGAAAATGTAAATACATGTTAAGGTCTAGCTTTCAGTCTTCTTATCTTCACTCTTTCCCTTTGATATCTCACATATTCTGATAACTTTAATGATTTAAGTGATATCTCAAACTATATCTCATTTAATAGATTAGGTACATAATATGTACCTAATGACCAGAGTAATCTAGTGTTTGATAAATATAAATATTTGAATTTTTGGAATACTATAATATATCATGATAAGTTCAAAATGGGTTCATGGTTTAAACATAAAAGGTGATATTATAAACAATTAGGGGAACATAGAATAACTTATCTGTCAAATCTATAGAGAAGGGGGGAAATTATGACAAAAAGAAGAGAGAGAAAGCATTATAGAATAGAAAATGAATAGTTTTAATTATATTAAATTTAAAAGATTTTGCATAGGCAAAACCAATGTATCCAAGATTAAAAGGAAAACAGAAAAGTGGACAAAATCTCTGATAAAACCCTCATTTCTCAAATATATGGAGAACTGAGTCAAATCTATAAGAATGTGAATCATTTCCCAATTTCTAAGGAATCAAAGTATTTAAACAAGAAGTTTTCAGACAAAGAAATTAAAGCTATCTATACTCCTGTAAAAAGATACTCTAAAACACTCTTATTAAAGAAAATAAAACCAGAACAACTCTGAAATACACCTCATACCTATTGAATTGGCTAATATGATAGAAACAGGAAATGACAAATGTTGGAGGGGGTGTGGAAAAAAATAAAATGTGGAGTTGTGAATTGATCCAACCTTTCTGGGAAGCCCAAAGTATATGATTATAAAACTGTACATATCCTTTAGCCAAACAATGCTATTACTGGGTCTGTATTCCAAAGAAAATTTAAAAAAAAAAACAAAACAAAACAAAATTGGGAAAGGAACTATAGGTGGCATAGCAGTTCTTTTTGTGGTGGCAAAGAATTAGAAATTAAGGAATTAGTCCACAACAATTAGGGGTTGGATGAACAAGTTATGGTATATGATAAGTAATGGAATATTATTGTGCCATAAGAAATCGATAGCAGGGTGGTTTCAGAAAAACCTGCAAAGATTTATATGAACTAACACAAAATGAAGTATTCAGAACCAGGAGAATACTATACATAGTAACAACAATGCTGTCTGATGATCAACTGTGAATAACTTAGCTATGCTCAGCAATAAAATGATCCAAGAGAACTCCAAAGGGCTTATGATGAAAAATACTTTCCACCTCCCGAGAAAAAAACTGATGGAGACAGAATACAACTCAAAGCATAATTTCTCTTTTCACTTTCTTAATTTTTAAGGGGGGGAAAGATATGTTTCCTTTCACAGCATGATTAATATGGAAACATGTTTTGCATGACTGTACATGTTCAATTTATATCAAATTGCTTGTCTTCTCAGTGTTGGGTGAGGGAGAAAAGAGAAGGAGAGAATTTGGAATTCAATTTTTTTATTAATACTTTTTATTTGCAAAACATATGTATGGGTAATTCCTAAACATTAACCTTTACAAAGCTTTCTGTTACAAATTTTTCCCCCCTACTCCTCACCCCTCCCCTAGATTGCAGGATATCCACTATATGATAATTATGTTAGAATACTTAAGAAATCGAATATATGCTAAAACATAGAGATACATACAGGGTGAAGGTAAAAGGCTGGAGGAGAATCTATTATGCTTCAGGTGAACAAAAAAAAGCAGGGGTAACAATCCTGATCTCAGACCAAGTAAAAGCAAAGATAGACTTAATTAAAAGAGACAAAGAAGGAAATTATATCTTCCTAAAGGGTACCATAGATGATGAAGCAATATCAATACTAAACATATATGCACCAAGTGGTATAGCATGGAAATTCCTAGAGGAAAGGTTCAGAGAGATGCAAGAAGAAATAGACAGCAAAACTATAATAGTGGGGGATCTCAACCTCCCTCTCTCAGAACTTGATAAATCAAACCACAAAATAAATAAGAAAGAA
>JAJPUD010001549.1:87464-104399 GCA_023553655.1 Myrmecobius fasciatus | reverse complement strand
AAAAAAAAGGTTTTTGCAAAGGTTAATGTTGAAAGCTCACTCATATGTTTTGTAAATAAAAAGCTTTATATAAAAAAAATAAAAATAAAAAAGAAATCGAATATATGTATAGTTATTGCATCATTTTTTGTGCAGAAGAAATCGTATCTACAAGAAAGAATAATCCGATAAAAGAAATACAATGCAAGCAAACCTCAATGGAGAACATGAAAATGATATGTTGTGGTCCACATTTTACATCCCTCTCTCTGGGTGTATATGGCTCTCTTCACCAAACCATTGGAACTGGTTTGAAGCATTTCATTGTTGAAGAGAGTCATGTCCATTAGAACTGATCCTCATATAGTATTGTTGTTGCCGTGAATAATGATCTCCTGGTTCTGCTCACTTCCCTGAGCATTAGTTCATGCAAGTCTCTCCAGGCCTCTCTGAAATTATCCTGCTGGTCATTTCTTACAGAGCAATAATATTCCATAACATTCATATACCATAATTTATTCAGCCCCTCTCCAATTGATGGGCATCCATTCAGTTTCCAGTTTCTAGCCACTACAAAAAGAGCTGCCACAAACATTCTTGCACATGGAACTCAAATTTTTTAAAATTTAATTCTAAAGGGCAGCTAGGTGGCACAGGGGATAGAGCACCAGCCCTGAAGTCAGGAGGATCTGAGTTCAAATCTGACCTTGAACACTTAATACTTCCTAGCTGTGTGACCCTAGGGAAGTGGCAACCCCAATTGCCTCAGAAAAAAATGCTAAAATTGTTTTTACATGTAATTGGAAAAAAACAAAATGTAAAAAATTTCAAACTATATCTCCCTTGATCTTCAATCTCACTTCTCTAAATGCCCATTGGAAACTTTCATCTCTATGGTCTACCATCATATCATAATCAATACTCAAATACACCTTAAAACTAAAGTCGCTATGTTTCCAGAAATCAGTTCTCCCTCTAGATTTCTCTTATTCTTTCAACTTGAAATGTGGAATTATTAATGATTATTCCCTCTCTTTCTTCCCCTACATCTAGGTGGTAAGCAAGTCCCACTGGTGTTTATTTATGTTTCTTGTAGCTGTCTCTGCCTTGCCATTCTCTCTGCTACCATTCTGGAAATAATCTCCTATCTCTCACCAGAAATTTCCTGACCTGGTAAAATCACAGATCTAGACAACAACAATAATATACATTCATACATATAAATACAATATGCATATACACACATATATGTTTATATATGAAAGATATGGATATGAAAGAAATTGTGAAAGAGGAGAAGTATCAGACTGACTATCTATTTAAAGGTCTACAAAGCCATTGTGTTTGCCTCATTGCTATATGCCTATGAAGCCTAGATAAGTTATCAATACCATTTCCAGAAAACAGAATTGCTTCCACTTGAATTATCTTAAAAGATTCTAAAGATCACCTGGCAAGATAAAGTAAAAGGCACTGAGGTCTTTTTTCAATCTGACTACCAAGCATCTAAACTCTACTGCAGAGAGCACAGCTCTGATGGGCAGACCATGTTGTCTGAATGCCAAACATACACTTATTCAAAAGACTATTTTACAAAGAACTCAAATAAGACAGGAACTCCCATGGTGGTCAGAAGAAGTGGTACAAGACTTTCAAGGTTTCTCTGGAGAATTTTAATATTGATTGTGAGACATTGGAGATGCTGGCATAGACTCACCAGCATGCTACGCCTTCATCAAAAAAGGCACTGTATGCCATGAGCAAAGCAGAATCACCTGTGAGCTGTGTGAATCCAGAGACATCTTATTCTCCAGTGTTTAATCTCTTGTGGTCAATCTGTGGTGGAGCCTTTTAAACTTAGACTGAGCTGATCACACTCAAACTAATGGACTTTGACCCAAACATCATGATGTCATCAGTCTCTTCAAAAACAAGGGATGAACAACAACATATACAATATATATAAACACTATACATGTAAGTATGCACATACTATATATGTAATATATATCTGCATATATATTTGTATACCTATCATATATAGTATTATATGTGTAATATATGTAATATATATGTATGTATATATGTATATGTATGTATATATATGTGTTATATGTGTGATATATAATACTATACATAGATAATGTCATATAATATATAATAGGTATACAAATATATGTGTAGAGCTTTGGACTTTGAGTTAGGAAGATCTTGATTCAAAACTTGCCTCAGATACTTAGAGTTAGGTAGCTATCTGTGTCACTTCAATAGTGAAACTTAGTTTCCCCAAATGTAAAACTGAAATAGTAACATCGCCTTCTTGACAAAGTCATTCTGAAGCCCAGACGTTAAAGTCAGCTAAATTGCTTTTGTCTCTTCCCATTCCAAACCATGTTAAATATTTCTGCCAGCATTAATTTTCTTAAAACTTACATTATCATTCTGCTTTAATACTTTTGGTGGTGCTTTACTGCCTGCTAGATAAAGTCCAAATGCCTTGGCTTCTACCAAAGTCTGAAGCATCACACGAATTTTCCAATTTCCTGTCCTACTGTTCTTCTACATGAACTTTTAACCCATCCCTACTTTCACCTATATTTGTCACGTATTTCCCATATCCATTCCTTTTTTCAAGCCTCAAGTGTTCTCCCTGTATTCTTTATTTTTCAAAGTTCTTCCCCAAGTCCTAGCTCTAGGCCTGTCTCTTCAAGTAGACCTGCCTAGAGCACTCCAACTCTTCATGATAATTCTTTCATTCATTCAAGCAATAATTATTAAGCAACTACAGAAATAAGTGAGGAAAAGTCCCTACTCTGAAATGAATTACAGTCTGGTAGAGGAAATAAACTATTGGTAAGTGGCTGCTCATATAAAATGAAATAGAATAATGACTTCAACAAGTACTTTTTAAGTGCCTACTATGTGCCAGGCACTGTGATAAGTGTGGGCAATTAAAAGAAAGGCCAAAAGAAAAAATCCTTGCTTTCAAGGAACTCCAGGTTTAACGAGGAAGACAGTATGTCAAAGAACTTAGTACCAAACAAGATATACATACACACAAAAAACAGAGGGATGAGCAGAATCAGGAGATCATTATACACAGCAACAACAATACTATATGATGATCAATTCTGATGGACATGGCTCTCTTCAACAATGAAATGTTTCAAACCACTTCTAATTGTTCACTGAAGGAAGCCATATACACCCAGAGAGAGGGACATGAAATGTGGACCACAACATAACATTCTCATACTCTCGATTGATGTTTGCTTACATTCTGTTTCCTTTATCTGATATGTCTTTCTTGAAGATACGATTTTTCTTGCACAACAGTAAGTGTGGAAATATGTATACATATATTTGATCTGTCAAGTATTTTAACATAATTAACATATAGTGGATATCCTGCCATCTAGGGGAGGGGTGGGGAGTTGGGGGGGAAAATCTTTAACAGAAAGCTATGTAAGGGTTAATGTTGAAGAATTACCCATACATATGTTTTGCAAATAAAATAAAATAAACATCTTAAAAAAAAAGAGGGAAGGGAATAATCTTAAGGGGATTGAGAAAGGCTTCCTATACAAGTTGGAATTCTAGGTGGGATGTGAAGGAAGTCAGGGAAAGCAGAAAGTGGTGATGAAGAGGGAGAAAATTTCAGTTAAGGGGGTAGCCAGTAAAATTGCAGGGAGTAAAGACAAGGATTATGTGCTCAAGAAAGATAGAGGTCAGTGTCACTGATCACAGAGGACATGGAAGAGAATAAAACATAAGAAGACAGGAAAGGTAGAAGGAAACAGGTTATGAAGGGCTTTGCATACCAAATAGAAGTCTTATGGAACTTAATATCTTCCTATCATCTAGTATGTAGCACCTGCTATTTTGTTTCCTTCTTATTCTTGTATCTCCTTTCTTACAAACATATTGTAAATTTCCTATTAGCAGAGATATACACTCTCTCTCCACATTCAGGATCTTATGCCCCATTTGCTACTAAGGTCTATTATAAATAGTAGGTATTTGAAAAATATTTGTTGATGGTGAAGGTAAGAATTTCAACACTTTTTTACTACTTTTTAATTACATGCACAAACCACTTACTGTCTCACATTGCATCTTGCCATCTGCTCTGCCATTTCCCCAATTTTCCTTACCTGTTACAGTGTAGATTTCCAATACTGCGTGTTCTTTCACTATGAGGTCTTCATCTACTCATACTTGCTGCACCCCTTGAGTTGATCTATTCTGATTGGTAAGTGAGGGAGTGAACTCAAGTTCATTCAACTGACTTTCTAGCTGACCCCAAAAGCATGCATCACATTCTATCTTGCCATTCACCAAGACGAAACCAGGATTTACCTAGGTATCCTGCCACCTCCCCTGCCACAGCACTCTCCTGTGGACTCCTCCCTTCTCCTCACACACATACCCATTTCTCTGCTTCTTTCTCTTGCTCTGTGAACAATCATCAAATCAGTGCTACCATCATTACCAGAAAAAATGTTAGTAGGCTGTCCTATGGCTGGCTCCATTGACCATCCAGGTGACAACTCAGACCACATCTACCTTCCCCCACCATCATGCTTCTATAAATATTACATCCCACTATTAAAATATAAACTCATTGAAGACAAGTCTACCTCAGTTTGAGATTTGTACTTCCTAAAGCCCAGCACAGTGACTGAGTCTAGTTATTCTATCCACTATGCCACCTAATTGCATTATAATTATCCTCTATTATTGAGTTCAGTCATTTCAGTCATGTATGACTCTTTGTATCCTCATTTGGGATTTTTTGGGGCAAGATTATTTTATGATCCACTTTTAAATTTATGTTTTATGATTATATTATTTTTGTTGGTATACAGGGTGTTCCAAAAGCCTTAGTGCAATCTTAAATTATTAAAGTTTTACTTTATTGGAAATTGATATCCTCATGATAATTCAGTTGAAAACTGAAGCTCCAGTCTCAAAGTAAAGCCTCTTGTTGTCCCAACCATTACTGCTTTCCAATGAATCTCCATCTTATAGTTTCACAGAATACTAAGCCCATGATCAAATTTATTTTAGGTGAACTTAAGACCGACACATGATGGGAATTTGAGCTGAAGGACCCAAGAAACAGAGATATTAAGCAACCAAATGAAACAATTGAGATTTCTGACTCCCAGTTTAGTGCTCAAGAAAAGCACAAGAAATTGATTTAGAATAATACATTGATTGGAAGATAAATTAAAAGTCAACTCAGCTGTAAATGGCATTGTCTAATCTAAATCTGATATTACTACATCCCCGCAAAGCATAACAGGTTACAAACATCATCTTTTTCTATTCCTTCAAAATTGTTTTTGGGGCATGCTCACTCCCCATCTTTATCAGCCCTAACCAGGAACTCAACAGCAGAAGAAACATCAGGGTCAAAGATAACACGTATTTTCTTAAAACTTTTGTAAGTGAGATAGCAGAGATGCATTGCTCAGTCCTCTAGCAGAGCTTTGTTCTAGAAGAACAGTAATGTAAAAGAAAGAAAATGTGTGTGTGCACACATGCATGCAAGATGTCATAACAATATTATATATTTTACTTATACTTTCCCTTGACCCTGGAATATAATAAAAGAAACATTTTTTAAAATCAGTTTAAAAATGTATCTTGGTTAAAAAATAATGAACTTTATTCTTCTTACAGTCAATATTTATTCCATTAATGTTTTTGCATGCAGTAATTTTAGATCATAAAGAAAAATATTGCAAAGATAGGATTAAGATAGATTTCTTTACACAAACGCACACACACACACACATTCCTTTGAAGAAGGAGGTGATATAAGGAAGACTAGGCACATATAAAGTCTGTGCGGATGTGTCTGGGCACACATCTCTGTGCCAGTGGCCTTCTCTCTTAGGATTCAGAATTCACCATCAGTCTCTAGGGAACCCAAGTTGCTGTAGATGTCATCCCTACAATTGCTTCTTTCCCCTACTTCCCACTCTGGGAAAGTTCTGGTGCAAAGAAAAGAGGGAAAAGTCTAGTGAATCATTTGTCCTGGAGAACCTAGTCCCATCAAGACCTTCTCCCAGATATATACATATATGTGTGTGTGTGTATGCATGTATGTGTGTATATGTGTGTATATATATATGTGTGTGTGTGCATTTACAAGTTCTTTTAGCAGGTTAATAATTAGTATGGTCAAAAAGTTTAATAAAACAAATATTTGTAAATTATTTGCAAAAGGATTATAACTGTAAGTGAATTTTCAGCAAACCAGATTAATAAATAGAGATTTTTATTTTTAAAACAAAAAGTTCATTACCATAGTAATGGATTCATAAATCTTTGCTAGTGCTAAAATTGTACACAAGAACATAAGTTCATTGAGCTTTTAAATTAATTATATTTTTGTCAAAAATGTCTACAATTGTAACTTTATAGGCTTCTAGTGCAACTTATAGAATTAGAAAATTGTTTGAGGTAACTTGGAAAGGCCTCCTTTCACCTCACTCAGCTGCCTTTTCTTAATTCATTATGAAGAGAACAAAAAGGAAAAGAAAATATACAGTTTAAAACATTGCCACAGTAAACAGATACTAGCATCAAAAGTTACCTAGTGAATATCTTCATAATAATTAATTTACTGGGTTGTTAAAAATATGCTCCTTTCTGGAAGAAAAAAAACCAAGGTGATAAAGAGAATTAGTAATAGGAAAAATATGTAATAATGGTAAAGTTTGTTATTGGCCATTTTAGGGTCCTTCCTTTCATTGACTTCACAAATCCTTTCTATACTCTCCCATCTTCTGGGGCTACCCCTCTAAGATCCAGGACTGAAGTAGCCCTCAGAGGGTCCTCCCCAGAGCACACTCTCCTATGGAAGTAGCTAGACAGGAAAGGGTTTTTATCCTTGCCTTTTCTTCATTCAGCTGAATCTTCAGCTTATTTAATGAAATAATCTTTATTCATTAAATAACTTTATAAAATAACTGTTATATGAACTCAGATAACATTTTAACTGACTTCTTTTGAAGGGGGAAAAATAACCTAATTTTTAATTGTATAACCCAAAGTAAAAGCTTTAATGGAGAAGGGGGATTTCAGGTCTCTTAGGAAAGGATTAGGCTTTGGGAGACTGGTGGGAGACACATTTGGGGGATGGCAGGCTCAGTCTCTGAAATCACAGAATATATGTGAAGAATTCACTTCATTCTAAAATTTATTCAAGACACTATGTTGATTGTTTTTATATATCCTTGGAGGAAAAAATAAAGTATTTTAGAAGATACCATGCTAGGATCTAAAGAGAGAGAGAGAGAGAGAGAGAGAGAGAGAGAGAGAGAGAGAGAGATCCCCAGAGCAAACAAAAATGAAAAATAATATGGTCCCTGCCCTCATAGGATTCAACAAGTATATGATCCAATGCAGAATGTGATTGGGACAATCAAGAGACCCAAAGTACTAGAAGAACATTTGAAAGGGAAGCATTCACTTTCATCTGGGAGAATAAGGAGAGATTTAAAGAAGGAGGTGATATAAGGAAGATTAGGCACATATAAAATCTGTGTGGGTGTGACTGGGCACACACCTCTGTGCCAGTTGCCTTCTGTCTGAGGATTCAGAGTCCCATTCATAATCAATCTCTAGGAGCCTCAAGTTGCTGAAGATGCACCCCTACAATTGCTTTCCACTGGGAAAGTTCTAGTGCAAAGAAAAAAGAGAAAAGTCTAGTGACTTAGTTGCCCTGCAGAACCTAGTCCCACCAAGACCCTCTCCCAGATGCTGGTGCTGCTCAGGTTGCTCCCATCATGCCCATACTTGTAGTCAGTTCCTGGAGGGATAAGAGAGATATCAGAATAGCTATTTGCCCTCCTCTTCCTTTCTTCCCTACCCTCCTGCCTAGAAATTCCAAGATGCTGCAAATAACCAAATTAAAAATAAACCTAATGCTATTTTTACTTTTGATTACTGACCAAAAAAAGTTTAAATTGTCAGTCTTAATTAAAGGGAGGCATCTCTCACCACCAGTCCTTAATTTCCAGTGTGAGGTCTTCCTAGCAAGATGTGGGATTTGAAGTAAAGCCCAACTATAAAGATAAGGTTTTAGTCAAGAAGATAAGGTTGGAAAAGTTGTTTGACATTTAGTAGTAAAGGGAAGAATTAGATGAAGAGCACCCCTTTATCTTTCTTGTTGCTACCTTGACATATTTAATATAAAGTTTTTTTTAATTCTCAAAAGAAAACAGAGTCCTTTGCAAAGTTTTTATTTTCCAAGTAAAATTTAATTGTTGGTTTTCAAAATTTAGTGTTTTATTTTCTTTAGTTTGTTTACTAAAGAAAAATAAAGAACTTCATAATGACAGATCGCTATGGCATTTTAAGATTAAGACTGCATATGTTTTAACATTTAATTCTTACAAACATCTTACCTATGAAACAGGTGTTAGCTGTTGTAATCCCCATTATACAGATAAGGAAACTGAGGTTGAGAGAGGTAAAGGGGTTTATACTGTTAGTATCTGAGGAAAGATTTGAATTGAGGTGGTTGCAATTATTATCCCCATTTTACAGATAAGGAAATTGGGGCTGAGTGGAATTATAAGGCTTACTCATGGGCATACATCTAGAATGTGTTTAAGAAATGATTTGTGTACTCAGGTCTTCCTGATTCCAACTCCAACATTCTATTCATTTTAATACTTAGCTGGAAAAGATTGAAAATATTCACTTTTGAAAATACTAGAGAGAGAGAAAGGGAAGAGAGAAATAAAAACAGAGACAGACAATGACAGAGAGACAATGACACAGAGAGAGAGAGACAGAGACAGAGAGAGACAGAGAGAGAGAGACAGAGAGAGACAGAGACAGAGAGCGCTAAGTCAAGTAAGTCTACTAATGACAGGTCACTCATACCACTTTTTGAATCGCTTTATTCTCAAGGCTGATCCAATCCCATTTGAAGCCTTTCAGCTCAAATTTGGAAAACAGCTGGGTCTTCTTAAAGGACATCCTTCCTATCAGCAGCAGACCCTGGGGCCCAGGGGCAGCTTCAGATAACCTTTTGCTGATAATATAGGGAGGCAAGAAAGGGTTTTGCTTGCTACCAGAACCTAGTTAGAGATTTGCTTTAATTACACAAGAAAAGGAAGGCTGCTCTAGGCTCCCTTATAGGTTTGGTTCAGCTGAGCCAGAGATATGTGGCAGCTGTTTCCTGGAAGTGGGTCATGCACTTCCTAAGTTCTCTTCTACCACAAAAAATTCAGCATTTCTCTAGATATTCAGGAATACTTGATTCTTGATTTAAAAGAGCTTCCTAATACATTTGCTAACAACCAGAGCACTATGGATGTGCTTTTCTCCATTAATTTGTATGTCACTAGTGTGAATGGGGCCAAGGTTACAAGCTTGCTTCTTGTAGAGAAAACTAGCAGCTCTATGTGTGTGTTGTTCTTTTTCAGCCATGTCCTACTGGGCCTCGAGTCAGGAAAACTTGAGTTCAAATGTCATTTCAGACACTAACTGACTAATTATGTGATCCTGGACAAACCACTTAACCTCCATTTCTCTCAGTTTCCCTGTGTATCAAATGGGGATGATAGCACTTATCTCCCAGAGCATTTATAAGGATCAAAATGAGATAATTGTAAAGTGTTTAGCCCAGTATTTGGCACATAATAAGCACTATATAAATGTCAGTTGTTATTACTGATGGAAAGTATACTTTTAAGATCATGTGAGACAGGAGCCAAGTACATCTGAAAAGCTGTTAAGATCATGAGACAGGAGAAAAACATCACATGGAATACCAGTCACTGATCAACAGTAAGTAAAGAACACTACCCTGAATGAATAAAATTAGAGTAGTTAGAGCCTTCTCGGTTCACTGACATCTTCTGCCTACATAGAATTTATTGCTTTCCTAGATATATATACTTTGAATTTTTTGTGAAATCTGGTCAAGTCATCCACTCTTTATTATCTTTCTTCCCCATGCCCATTTATACTCCGGAGTTTCTTTCTCTGTCTGTCTATCTGTCTGTCTGTCTTTCCTGTCTCTTTCCTTTCACTCTGTTCCCCTCTCTCAGTATCTCTGCTTCTGCTTCTGCTTCTGCTTCTGCATCTCTCTCTCTCTCTCTCTCTCTCTCTCTCTCTCTCTCTCTCTCTCTCCTCATGTGCTAAAGTATTCATTATTTGTCTGACCCACCAGGATCTGAGTCTTGAATGAAGATGAAATAGATCTAAAGTCTTATTAGGAAGTAGCCCCTAAAATTGAATACCTTTAACCTGGCTGGGTCTCATCTCCTTTTCATCTGTAAAATGAGGGAGTTAGACCAATGATCTCTAAGATCCCTTCTGGCTCTAAATCTAGGATTCTATGACCATATGATTGATACTGTTAGACGTGAGCACAGAACTGTGGTTCTGATTCACACATCTAAATATAAAGGATACAAGCATGATGAAAATTATGAGGATGGACTAGTGCAAAACCCTCATTATGATACTGTGTTATAGAAATGCTTGTTTTATTCCACAAATTAAAAATAAATGTTAATTAAAAAAGGAAATACCTCCTATTAGTAGTATTTTTAGGAGTTTCATGTTTCCTGAGAAGAAACTGTTCTTCTAACAATGCCAGATCTCAGGCTTAAAAAAAGCATATTCAGCTGACTCTTTTAAAAATCATATCCCTTAATACATCTTGACCAAGTCGGATTTATACCAGGAATGCAGGGCTGGTTCAATATCAGGAAAACTATCAGCATAATCAATTATATTAATAACCAAACTAACAAAAACCATATGATTATCTCCATAGATGCAGAAAAAGCATTCGATAAAATCCAACACCCATTCCTATTAAAAACACTAGAGTATAGGAATAAATGGGCTTTTCCTTAAAATGATTAGTAGCATCTACTTAAAACCATCAGCAAGCATCATATGTAATGGAGACAAACTAGAACCATTCCCATTAAGATCAGGAGTGAAACAAGGCTGCCCACTGTCACCATTACTATTTAATATTGCATTAGAAATGTTAGCTTTAGCAATAAGAGAAGAAAAAGAGATAAAAGGAATTAGAGTAGATAATGAAGAAACCAAATTATCACTCTTTGCAGATGACATGATGGTATACTTAGAGAACCCTAGAGACTCAACTAAAAAACTACTAGAAACAATTCACAACTTTAGTAAAGTTGCAGGATTCAAAATAAATCCACATAAATCATCAGCATTTTTATATATTACCAACAAAGTTCAGCAGCAAGAGATAGAAAAAGAAATTCCATTCAAAATAACAGATGATAGCATAAAATATTTGGGAATCTATCTGCCAAGAAAATGTCAGAAACTATATGAACTAAACTACAAAACACTTTCCACACAAATAAAATCAGACCTAGTCAATTGGAAAAACATTAAGTGCTCATGGGTAGGCCAAGCGAATATAATAAAAATGACAATACTACCCAAACTAATTTACTTATTTAGTGCCATACCAATCAAACTCCCAAGAAACTATTTTACAGATCTAGAAAAAATAGTAGCAAAGTTCATTTGGAAGAACAAAAGGTCAAGAATTTCAGGGAAATTAATGAAAAAAAAAGACAGATGAAGGTGGCCTTGCTGTACCATATTATAAAACTATATTATAAAGCAACGGTCATCAAAACCATTTGGTACTGGCTAAGAAATAGAGCAGTCGGTCAGTGGCATAGGATAGATTATCAGGACAAGCTAGGTAATAACGTTAGCAATTTAGTGTTTGATAAACCGAAAGACCCCAGCTTTTGGGATAAGTACTCAGTATTCAGCAAAAACTGCTGGGAAAATTGGAAACTAGTGTGGAAGAAATTAAGGCTGGACCCACACCTAACACTGCACACCAAGATAAGATCTAAATGGGTTCATGATCTAGATGTAAAGAGTGACTTTGTAAGCAAGTTAGAGGAACGTAATATAGTTTACCTCTCAGACCTGTGGAGATGGAATAAATTTATGTCCAAAGAAGATCTGGAACTCTTAATTGAACAACAGATGGATAATTTTGATTATATTAAGTTAAAAAGTTTCTGTACAAACAAAACTAATGCAGACAAGATTAGGAGGGAAGCATCAAATTGGGAAATCATCTTTACATTTAAGAGTTCTGATAAAGGTCTCATTTCTAAGATATATAGAGAATTGTCTCATATTTATAAGAATTCAAGCCATTCTCCAATTGATAAATGGTCAAAGGATATGAACAGACAATTTTCAGATGATGAAATTAAAACTATTTATAATCATATGAAAAGATGCTCCAAATCACTATTGATCAGAGAAATGCAAATTAAGACAACTCTGAGGTACCACTACACACCTGTCAGATTGGCTAAAATGACGGGAAAAGATAACGATGAATGTTGGAGGGGATGTGGGAAGACTGGAACACTGATGCAATGTTGGTGGAGCTGTGAACGGATCCAACCATTCTGAAGAGCAATTTGGAGCTATTCTCAAAAAGTTATCAAGCTATGCATACCCTTTGACCCAGCAGTGTTTCTATTGGACTTATATTCCAAAGAAATCATAAAAGAAGGAAAGGGCTCCACATGTGCAAGAATGTTTGTGACAGCTCTTTTTGTAGTGCCTAGAAACTGAATGGATGCCCATCAATTGGAGAGTGGCTGAATAAATTATGGTATCTGAATGTTATGGAATATTATTGCTCTGTGAGAAAAGACCAGCAGGACAATTTCAGAGAGGCCTGGAGAGACTTGCATGAATTGATGCTGAGTGAAATGAGCAGAACCAGGAGATCATTATACACGGCAACAACGATACTATATGAGGATCAGTTCTAAGGGACATGGCTCTCTTCAACAATGAAATGCTTCAAACCAATTCCAATTGTTCAGTGAAGAAAGCCATATACACCCAGAGAGAGGGATGTGAAATGTGGACCACAACATAACATTTTCATGTTCTCTATTGAGGTTTGCTTGCATTGTATTTCCTTTATCGGATTATTATTTCTTGTAGATACGATTTCTCCTGCACAAAAACATGATGTGTCGCAATAACTATGCATACATTCGATTTCTTAAGTATTCTAACATAATTATCATGTAGTGGATATCCTGCCATCTAGGGGAGGGGTGGGGAGTAGAGGGGGAAAATTCGTAACAGAAAGCTTTGTAAGGGTTAATATTTAGCAATTACCCATACATATGTTTTGCAAATAAAAAGTATTAAAAAATAAAAAAATAAAAATCATATCCTTTTAAAGAAAGTAGACCTTGAAGTGAACCCAGATGTACCTGCTGAAATCCCACTAAGTATGTAAATAACATAAAGTAAAATATTTGCTCTTTTGACACTGATAAACAAATTTTTAAACATTTTACAAAAATATGTACAGATACACTAAGATAAAATCATAGATTGTTATAGATTAAAAGGGCCTATAAGAATCATCCAATGAGTTCCCATCATTTTACAGATGTAGGAAGATAAGATTTTGTGCTAGTCAAAAGAAAATACAAAACAAGATTGTTTCTATTTCTGGAAGATAGATATATTAGAAACATGAATATGGGCCAGTGCCATGGGGACAACGACCTTGCCTTCTTCCTTTAGCTTTTGTTCTAGCTCAGACTCATTGGTGTGCCAATCAGAGGCTCTTGTGACCAAGTTAGGTTTAATAATGCCAACCAAACTCTCATGGAGGCTTTTTAGGCAGAGATCCCATAGAGTTATTTGTCTGTTTATTTCAAGATGGAGTAGGAGGAAGGCACCATAGAATCCCCATTAGAGACTGAAAGGAAGTTGTATGAAATTTTCTAACCTTAAGTCAGATAGTTGTCTATGAGCATGGACTTCAAATAAGCACCAGTCATAGAAAGTTCAAATAACAGAGACAATATGGGAATTCCCAGACTGGTTTTTGTCTTTGTAATGTATGGCCTTGACAACAGACCAAGAATTCAGCCCACTCTAGTTAGGGAGAAATTTTCTAGTCATTATACCCTAGTAATGGGCACTTGTCAAAAGATAGTTTTGAACAGTTAAGAATTAAAAGATGGGAAGAGGAGAAAATTGACTAACAAAAACAGAAAATTAAAAAACCATTCAACTATCAGTTACAAACTGTAGAGAATAGATTAGTAGGGGATATCAGCAACCTGAAAGCAGCAGAGATATGTTTCTTTAATCATATATGTCCTTGGTATGTTCCCCTTCATCTATGTTTCCTGGATGCCCATATTCCCTCTGCAACAATAAATCACAAGAATGTATTAAATATTTACTATGCCTCAAACACTCTGTTAAGCTGTAGGAATATGAGAAAAGCAAAAAATATCCTCTGTATATGTCCTTAGGAATAACAAGTAATACCTAACAGATTTGTACTTTCTTATGTAATCAATTACCTTTTTAGATACACACATTATATATGTACTATTTTATGGAAATACTTGTTTTAAAGCCATTCTCCAATCAATAAATGGTCAAAGGATATGAACAGGCAATTTTCAGAGGATGAAATTAAAACTATTTGTAGTCATATGAAAAGATGCTCCAAATCACTATTGATCAGAGAAATACAGATCAAGACAACCCTGAGGTACCACTACACACCTGTCAGATTGACTAAAATGACAGGGAAAGTTAATGATGAATATTGGAGGGGATGTGGGAGGTCTGGGACACTGATGCATTGTTGGTGGAGCTGTGAACGGATATAGCCATTCTGGAGAGCAATTTGGAACTATGCTCAAAAAGTTATCAAACTGTGCATACCCTTTGACCCAGCAGCATTTCTATTGGGCTTATATCCCAAAGAAATCATAAAAGAAGGAAAGGGCCCCACATGTGCAAGAATGTTTGTGGCAGCCCTTTTTGTAGTGGCTAGAAACTGGAAACTGAATGGATGACCATCAATTGGAGAGTGGCTGAACAAATTATGGCATATGAATGTTATAGATATTATTGTTCTGTAAGAAAAGACCAGCAGAACAATTTCAGAGAGGCCTGGAGAGACTTGCATGAACTGATGCTGAGTGAAATGAGCAGAACCAGGAGATAATTATACACGGCAACAACGATACTATATGAGGATCAATTCTGATGGACATGGCTCTCTTCAACAATGAAATGTTTCAAACCGTTTCCAATTGTTTACTGAAGAAAGCCATATACACCCAGAGAGAGGGATGTGAAATGTGGACCACAACATAATATTCTCATACTCCTTGATTGATGTTTGCTTACATTGTGTTTCCTTTATCTGATATGTCTTTTGTGTAGATACGATTTTTCTTGCACAACAATGATAAGTTTGGAAATATGTATACATATATTTGATTTGCCAGGTATCTTAACATAATTAACATATAGTGGATATCCTGCCATCTAGGGGAGGGGTGGGGAGTTGGGAGGAAAAATTTGTAACAGAAAGCTATGTAAGGGCTAATGTTGAAGAATTACCCATACATATGTTTTTGCAAATAAAATAATTTTTTTTAAAAAAAATACTTGTTTTATTCTATAAATTAAAAATAAAATGTAAAAAAATTAAAAAGAATATTGACATAAAACAAACAGACACAATATAATGGAGCAAACAACATATAAACACCTATATACAAACAAGGTATATGGAGGATAAACTGGAGGTAATGTCAGAGAGAAGGCACAGCATTAAAGGAGATTGGTAAAGTCTTCTTGCAGAAGGTAGGATTTGACTTGAAGAAAGCCAGAGAAGCCAGGAGATGAAGATAAGGAAGTTAAATCAAACTCTAGATCCCATTATAAAATACAGCTGTACAGTCTCATACCAAAGTCCAGACTGGCCATGTGAGGTACCTGAAAAATGTGGCAAAAAGCCAACAATTTCAGGTGGATTATGCTACTTTACTTACATATCCATACAGAGTCTCATAACATAAAAATCAAACCAATTGGCTGGGGAAAGACATCTATTCCCAAACAGTATTTTCCTCATTACAAAGGATGCCTAAGCATTCCTGAATCACACTAAGAGAGCTCAGATAATTTGATTGTCTTCACTTTCTTATATAAAGCAGCCTCCTGAAGTAACATGTAGCAGGCAGTAGAATCTAAAATCTACTGAATCTACTGAATCTACCTTCCCAATTTCCTTCTTATTGATCCTATTGATTTTAATTATTTCAGGTATATTATGTTCAACAAGAATAAGAACTGGGAGAAATGAAGGAGGGATTAGATTATCAGGAGAACAGCAGCTCTTAGAAGACACTCCTATTCATTTCTTGCTCTGTCCCAAATTAAAACTTTCATAGAGTAATTAGGATTTCCTCTTCACAGAAGAGTAATGTACTAGATGAGATTTAAATTGGTCCATCACAGATATGATGAATTTACTTAGTTTTAATATATTTATTTGTTTCAAAGGGAAGCATTTCCCCTCAAGTCAAGTCAATGAGCATTTATTAAGGGCTTACTGTGTGCTAGGCACTATGCTGAACACAAAGAAAGGCAAAAAGGCAAAGAACTCACATTCTAATGGGGAAAACAATGGGCAAACAACTATATACAAGCAATATATATATATATATATATACATATATATATGACAAATTAAAGACAATTACATAGAAAAGGTAATAGCATCAAGAGGCACCAGAAAAGGCTTCTTGCAAAAGGTAAGATTTTAGTTGAGATCTGAAGGATTCAATCATAGGAAGAGTAGAAATAACACGAATGCCCTAGGTACTTGTAAAGGAGTAGGGAACACACCTAAGAAAGAGAAAAACATGTAAAAGGCAAACAAATTTTGCTCTGGATCAGTTATACTTAGTATAATATCAATTTTTATTTCTTCTCTAGGAAGAGCTAGACATATATTTTCTGAGTTAAGAGGGAAAGATTTGGGAAGAAGTGAAAGTAGAATTCTCACCCCCCCCCCTTATTGGATGAGAGTAGGACAGG
>JAJPUD010001549.1:45581-82464 GCA_023553655.1 Myrmecobius fasciatus | reverse complement strand
CCCTTATTGGATGAGAGTAGGACAGGGAAGAGTTCTTAGGTGGTCTTTCCTCTCAAATTTCCCCCCCACTCCCATCTTCTACATCTCTATTACTGTCAAAGGCATCACCATCCTCCAAATTCACATCCTAGATGGCATCCTTGATATCCCATTTATATTCTCCCTCCAACTCACACCATATATATACAACCTATTGCTAAATCCTTTCACTTCTATCTTGATAGTATCTTTCATAAGATGATGATGAAAGTTCTTTTCTCTCCTCTGACAGTGCCCCTGCTCTGTTGCAGACCTTCATTATGACACCTCTAGTTGGTTTCCCCATTCGTATGTACCACAGTGATCTTCTTTAAAGCTCAAGTCTATTCATATCACACACACACACACACACACACACACACACACCCCTATTCACTAAACTCCAAAGGCTCCCTATTACCTCTAGAATCAAAAATAAAATCCCATTTGTCTTTAAAGTCCATCACAACCTGATCCCTTCATGTAGTTTTCCAATCTTCATGTACTTTTTACTCCTCTCCATGCATGATAGAATCCAGAGATAGTGGACAGCCTTCCTGCTATTCCTCAATGACCTTCTAATCACCTTCCAGCTCTGACTTTATACCAGTTGTGCCCTATGCCTGGAAATCTTTCTTTCCCAACTTTGTCTCCTTAAAGAAAGCTTAGTTGACTTAGCTCAAATCCCACCTTCTGCAAAAAGCCTGTCCCAATTTCAGTTCTCTTGAAGATACTTCCTCTCTTTCTCTAAAGATACTTCCAATTTATCCTGTACATACCTTGCATGTATAGCTGTTTGTTTGTTGTCTATTAATCCATTAGAATGTGAACTTGATGAAAGAAAGGATCATATTATTCCCTTTCTTTGTGTCCCTAACTCTTAGCACTTTCTGGTATATTAATAATAAACATACTATTATTAGCTAATATTGATAACATTAACACATTACTAATAAATGCTTGTTGACTGAATGACTACAGTGATAGAAATGAAAAACACTTAAAAAAGAAAAGAGTATCAATAAAAGATTGAAAATAGGTGAATGTTGAAAACTGTCTTTGCATTACTTGAAAAAATAAAATAACATTAAATGTTTTTAAAAGAAAATAAACAGGAAAAATATTCTAAAGAAGCTCAGAAGGAGACACAAGAACAGGCAATTTTAAATAACAAATGTTGAAATGGATTTGGGAAAATTGGGACACTAATGCACTGCTGATGAAGCTGTAAATTGATCTAACATTTCTGGTAAACAATTTGGAACAATGTTCAAAGGACTATAAAATTATGCACATCCTTTGACCCAGCAACACCACTACTAGATCTGTATCCCAGAACGGTTTTTTAAAAAAGGAAAAGGACCTACATGTACAAAAATATTTATAGCAGCATTTTTTGTAGCGGCAAAGAATTGTAGAAATTAAGATAATGTCCATCAATTGGGGAATAGCTGAATAAGGTAATGTTTTTGTGATGGTCTACTATTACTGTGCTATAAGAAATGACAAGCAGAGTGATTTCAGAAAAACCTGCAAAGACTTACATGAACTGGTACAAAATAAAGTGAGCAGAACCAGGAGAATATTGCACACAATGACAGCAATATTGTATGATGATCACCTGTGAGTGATTCAGCTATTCTCAGCAATACAATGATTCAAAATAATTCTGAAGGACTTGAAAAATACTTTCCACCTCCAGAGAAAGATCTTTGGAATCTGAATGCAGATTGAAGCATACTTTTTTAACTTTATTTTTCTTGGGTTTTTTTTTTGGTCTGTGTTTTCTTTCACAACATGACTAATATGGTACTTAAGTGCACCTACACGACCTATATCAAATTGCTTGCCTGCTCAAGGAGGGGAGGAGGGGAAGAAGGGAGACAATTTGGAAATCAAAATTTTAAAGAATAGATGAAATTGTTTTATATATAATATAATTTTTTAAAGATAAAATAAAGCAAAAAACAATTTTGTTGCTATCATGTCAAATTTAAGATTTTTTTCAAATTCAGCATTATAAAAACAGGCAATTTCTATAAACTAATGGTGAATTAAATGTTCTCATGAGAATAATTTTTACAATAACAACACTGTAAAAACAACTTTGAAAGTTGCAAGAACTATGATCAATACAATGATTATGTATTATTCCAAAAGATTAATGATGAAGTAGGCTATCCATTACAAAGCTGATGTATTTTAAAATGCAGGATGAGATGTGTGTGGGTGTGTGTATGAGAGAGAGAGAGAGAGAGAGAGAGAGAGAGAGAGAGGGAGGGAGAGAGGGAGAGGAAGAGAGAGAATTATTAATTATTTCTGGCTATTTTATAGCCAGTGAAAGAATTTGTTTTCTTTGACCATACATATTTGCTACCAAAGATGTGTTTTTCTTTTTTTTATTATTATTTCTTGGCTTAAAGCACTATTTGCACAATATTCTCCTCATTGGTAGAGATTGATTACTCAAAGCTTGATACCTACTTCAAGGTGAAGCTGAAGAAAATATAGATTTTAGTCTTCTGTCTTATAGTTTCAAGAAGGAAGATCCAGAATCTCTTCAGACCCCTAAAGGGAAAGAAAGACTTTGGGAAGAAACCAATATATAAAAGAGGTGCCAATTTATCATGTCCCCATTCCTAGTTTTATACTAGAGATTTTGGCAAACTTCCCCATCAGGTAAGACCTTAGCCTGCCAATTGAACGGACTTACTTCAATTCCCAATAGAAGAGCTTATTCCCTAGGGGAAAGGGTGGAGATAAGGGGGGAGAGGGAATTTGGAACGCAATGTTTTGCAAAAATCAGTGTTGAAAAATTATCCATGCATATGTTTTGAATATAAAAGTTTTCATTTTAAAAAAGAGCTTATTCACTTTGTATCATTCGGTATATATTGTCATATGTATACTTTCGACCTTTGGCTATCGTTGGGGAATTCCTCAACCGAAGGTTCTAAAACCCTTCTAGAGAGTAATTCCTCCCAATCTGGTCCATTTGACTGGAGGTCCATAAATAAGGAGGTATGACAAGATTAAAAGTTTCATTAACATCAGCTGATGGGCAATTGATCAGTAGATAGGCAGGGATACACACATATATAGGATTTTTACAAGATTTTGTGACATTACAAACTAAAAGGAAATACAATTAGACTATCAGGTGAGGCTGCTTAGCCATTTTCCTTATTTAGGAGGTTGAGAAAAAGGGTCAAGATAACAATTAATTTCAAGGGAGAATGTGTTCTTCTTGGCTCTCAGAAGTTGCCAAAGACCAGGTTTGTTCCGGTGACATATTTTCTCTATAGTTAATCTCACCAGAATATTCTGTTTAGGCAGGGAATTTCCAGAGATGGTCTCTTTCAAGATATAATTGGTCAATCAGGTTTATCTCATTGTTGCTGGTGAGGGGAATAGAATAGAGCCTGAAAGTCTATCTCTAATTAATTACACAACCTAAGAAGTTACTCTTTTAGAGAAGTTATTTTCCCTCACTCCAAACTCATGGTAGTTAGGTTTCTACATTTTTCCCACACTATCATCTTAAATAAATGGGTCCATCTACTATTTATTTTATTTTTTCATTGTGGAACTGGCATCTGTAGAAAGAGAGTCAAGCATTGGATATAAAGCATGTGACACTCCCTTATTAAGGGATAGTGATCAGGAGAAAACTTGAACAGAAAAAGCACTTCCCCTAAACTAACAATATTTCAGGGAACAGAAATCATTCTGACCCAGTACACTTTCTCTCTGAGGAGAGCAGAATGGCCAATTTCTGATCCAACCCTCCTACTTTCCTTGAGACAACTAGGGAGTGCAGTGGTACATCTGGTCTAAAGTCAGGAAGACCTGAGTTCAAATGTGACCTCAGACACTTTGTAGCAAATATGACTCTGAGAAATCACATAAGCCTTCCTGCCTCAATTTCCTCATATGTAAAAAAAGCTGGAGAAGGAAATGGCAGACCACTCCAGCATCTTTGCTAAGAAATCCTCAAATCACAGTCAGACATGACCTAAAAATGATTAAACAACAAAGAATCAAAGTTCCCCTTGGAGAAGAGTAGAGAAAAGAAACTAGAATTGTATCTTCTTGTCTCCCTATAATCTGCATCTAGACAGGCCTATGTGTTTACACATAACCATGGGCAAAACATACCAGACCACACACATCCTATATTTCTAATGAGATAAGTAGTGAAAGGAAAAGAAAGTTTTGTTAATTTTTTTAAATAGAAAGATGGGGACAGGGGTCTGCTAAAGCAGGCTTATAACAGCTAAGAAGAGTTAATTGTTAAATTTTAAGTGTGAGCATTTGTAGCTCAGAAATTGGCAAATGTGAATTGGGGCTTGATTTATTGTTTTGTTGATTACATAGATTTAAGAAAATGATGGGAAAATGGTAATAATGCAGATTAAATTTAAAAGTATCCTGAGTACATTTTGAGGGTAACAATTTTTAAACATTTGCCAAAACATTACTGGATAAAGGATATTACAGATTTGAAACATTGCTTACATTATCAGATGAGATCACTGTATTATTCATTTTACTTAACCTGCTTTTTCTTTGTGTGAGACTTCTCAAGAAATAGGAGTAGTCTGTAAATGTTTGTAATATAAAAACAAAACATAGTAATAAGCCTTTTTAAAATTATATAATAAGTTCATGGTATTGTATATATACAATCTTCTTTTGTTATTTTTTGTAAACTTTTTACAAACATCATAATAAAAAAATCAATTAAGGAAAAGAATTAATATGGTTGAACAAAAGACAATTATTAGTGGTTTCCTGAGAAATAAAAAAAATAGATCAGCCTTGTTCTCCTGGAATCTCTTCTGAATGAGTCTGACCTCATGCCTATTTGCAATTTGTCCAACAGGCTTTGGCTAAGCAGATGACTACTGAAGCTTTAATTAATTTGTACTCCTCTGTAAGGACATCATTGAGATTAAATGTTCTGCAGTATCCCTCCATTCTGTATTTTCCAAGAATTCCTATTTGTTCCTACTCCCTGTGCATCTTCTAGTAATATCATTGCCTCCCCAGAAGACTTAACCAGTAAAGGACTTTTGTTTTCATTTGCTAATTCTGAATTTACCCTATCCCAGGTCTTTTCCTCATGACTCAAAGAACAAATATTTAGCTCTTCTAAATAGAAGAAAAAAAATTATTACACTAAGTGGGACTGGTTTAGAGCAAGGTTTTCAAACATGCTTTTCCCTTCCACTCCCCTTTCAGCATTCCTATCTTCCTTTTGTGTACCTCTACTCGTTTTCAAGTACCTAGGGCTCTCCAGTTTCCCATTATCCAAATTTGCTTACAGAAAAGAATTTGATAAACTCAGGTAAATATAGAGAAAAACTTAAGTCAAAGAAAACCATCTGTAATGGTAGAATGCTAGATATAAACAATGTTCCTTGAAGAAGCAACCTTGTCTGGCCCCCTTCAAATTATGGCCTTATTTCAAAGGCATCTCTTCTACCTAATACTATTTTGCACCAGTATCTAGTCACCAAATCTCATTTATAAGATGTCACTAACTTTCATCCCTTCTTTAATCATCTTATTGACATTAGTTTAATTGAGATCTTCATTGATCATTTCAATAGTCTGCTCCAAACTGGTTTCTTTGTCTCCAAGTTCCCTACTGCTAATGACCTTCCAAATGTCTTCTCCCACACTAAATGTCTTACAACTGGTTCCCCACTGAAAACTGAGACACTAATGCATTGTTGATAGAGTTGTGAAAATGAAACAATTCTGGAGAGCAATTTGGAATAATGCCCAAAGGGCTATGAAACTGTGTACACCCTTTAATCCAGTAGTGTCTCTACTGGGTCTGTATCCCAAAGAGATCATAAAAGAGGAGAAAAGACCCAAATGTGCAAAAAAATGTTTTTTTCTCAGCCCTTTTGTAATGGCAAGGAACTGGAAATTGAGTGAATTCCCATCATTTAGGGAATGGCTGAATAAGTTATAGTTTATGAATGTAATGGAATATCATTGTTCTATAAAAAATGATGAGCAAATTGATTTTAGAAAAAGCCTGGAAAGACTTAAATAAACTAGTGCTGAATGAAGTGGGCAGAGCCAAGAGAACATTGTATACACTAACAACAAAATTATGTGATGATCAATTCTGATGGACATCGATCTTTACAACCATATGATTCAAGGCACTTCCGATAGACTTGGAATGGAAAGTGCCACCACATCCAAAGAGAGAACTATGGATCAATGCATACTATTTTCACTTCTTTTTTGTTGTTGCTTGCTTGCTTGTCTTGGGGAGGAGAGGAGATGGAAGGAGAAAAATTTAGAACACAATGTTTTGCAAAGATGAATGTTGAAAACTATCTTTGCATGTATTTGGAAAAATGAAATACTGTTATTAAAAAAAATGGTTCCCCACTTTTAAAAGTATAAAATTCAGATTTCTTATTCTTTCATTAAAGACCTTCCAAAAATGCCCTCCAGTTTGAAATTTTCCAGGTGCCAGCCTACTCACTGTTCTTCAACGTTATCTTAATAATAAACAGGAGATTGATAGACATAAATAACAGATAGTAAGAAAGTATTATCTACATCTATCAATCTCCCATATCTATCATTACAACCTATTATCTATCTCTACTATTTACTTATGCCTATCTATCATTTATTACAGAGTTATCCTAACATGGAATGACTTGCCTATTGGTGAGGATTCCCATCCACTGCAAGTCCTTTAGATAAGACTGGATGACCACTTGTTAGATATCTTACAAAAGGAATTTTATTTAGGAACTGGTTGGACAAGATGACTTTCACAATACATTTTGATGCAGATTTAGTGATTATGTGATTTAGAAAAAGAGATAGGAGAGTATTTTGGGAAGTTGATGAAGTAAGGCAAGAAATTATCTGACCCTTCTAAATCCCCCCACACACAATACAAAATAACATCTCAAAGTGAACTCTGAGCAGCAGAAATTATTTTAAAATATTTTAAAAATTAAAAGCAATTGTGCTGCTAAGAAAACTTGGGAGGATGTTAGGGAAGACCTAACTTCATAAGCTAACAATTTGACCTGACTGAAGTACAAATATTTCTGAGCAGATAATGTCAAATCAACAAACAATAAGCCTTAGGAACAGCTGTGTCAGGAAGCAGTCTCAGCTTCAGAAACTTTCACCTCACAGACAATGTAGGGGGTGTGGGAGAGGGTTAGACAGATGATCATGGGGAAATTTTAGGGTCCTCTACTGGCTCTGGATGCCAGACTCAGGAGTGCTGACCAGACACAGGTTCTTGACTATAACAGTGGATGAGGAGAAGCAAACACACACTGATGAGTGTGGCTCACGTGAGGACCCTGCTGACTTTGGCCACTAAGAGAAGAGCAGAGTCCCTGGTTTTGCCTCCATGAAAGAGGAGTGATCAGCTTCAAATGGACTAGAGAAAGAAAAAATATTTGTAGGGATAATGCTGGTCATAGTGTAGAGGCAGAGAGGAGTACCTGAGATCATGCCCCCTCGAATAGAGTTCAGAAAACAATTGCCAAAAAAATCTGAAGTTTGAGATGTTATCCTCCATACAGAACCGAAGCCCAAAAAAGAGTTTTTGGGAAGGTTTTAAAAGGACTTTAAAAATCAAATAAGAGAGATTGCTCTCCAGAATGGCTGGATCAGTTCACAATTCCACCTACAATGCATTAGTGTCCCAGTTTTCCCACATCCCCTCCATCATTATCTTTTCCTGTCATTTTAACTAATCTAATAGATGTGAGGTGGTAACTCAGAAATTTGCATTTCTCTAATCAATAATGATTTAGAGTATTTTTTTATGCAACCATAAATAGCTTTAATTTCTTCATCTAAAAACTGCCTGCTTATATCCATTGGTCATTTATCAATTGGAGAATGGCTTGAGTCTTATAAATTTGACTCCATTCTCTGTATATGCTATAAATGAGGCCTTTATCAGAAACATTGGCTATAAAATTTGTTTCTCAAATTTCTGCTTACCTTCTTAATTGTATTGATTTTGTTTGTGCAAAAATGTTTTAATTTAATATAAAAAATTATCCATTTTGCATTTCATAATGTTTTCTAATTTTTATTGGGGTCATAAATTTCTAAGGAAGGATTCTTTTTTTTCAGCATGATTTGAATTTTTTTAATTAAAGCTTTTTATTTTTCAAAATAGTAAACAATTCTTCAACATTAGCCCTTGCAAAACCCTGTATTCCAATTTCTTCACCTTCCCCCATGCCCTCCCCTAGATGGCAAGCAGGACAATATATGTTAAATATGGTAGAAATATATGTTAAATCCAATATATGTATATATATATATGTGTGTATACATATTTATACAATTATCATGCCACACAAGAAAAAAAAAAGAGAAGAAAGGTAAAATGCAAGCAAACAACAACAAAAAGTGAAAATGCTATATTGTGAATCACCCTCAGTTCCCACAGTCCTCTCTCTGGGTGTAGTGACTCTCTTCATCACTGAACAATTGAAACTGGTTTGAATCATCTCATTGTTGAAGAGAGCCATGTCCATCAGACTTGATCATTATATAATCGTGTTGTTGTCATGTATAATGATCTCCTGGTTCTGCTCATTTCACTCAGCATCAGTTCATGTAACTCTCTCCAGGCCTCTCTAAAATCATCCTGTTGGTCATTTCTTGTAGAACAATAATATTCCATAACATTCATATACCATAATTTATTCAGTCATTCTCTAATTGTTGGGCTTCCATTCAGTTTCCAGTTTCTTGCCATTACAAAAAGGGACATTGGTTAAAAGTCAGTTAGGTGTCTGAGGAGGAATAGAGTAAAAAGAGCAGGAGAGAAGGATAAACACTAAACAAAAATAAGATAGAGTGAAATGTGCAAGTTGAAATCATAACTTTGAATGTAAAAGACATGAACTCACACATAAAATGGAAAATGGACAGCAGAATGGATTAAATACCAGATTCCAACAATATGTTGTTTATTAAAAACACATTTTGAAATGAGAACCATGTGGAGAGTAAAAATAAAGTACTATAATAAAATGTATTATGCTTCAGTTAAAGCTAAAAAAAGAGTAGGATACCAATCATGATCTCAGATAAAGTTAAAGCTAAAATAGATTTAATAAAAGAGATAAATAAGAAAACTACATTATGATAAAAGATACCATAGATAATGAAGTAATATCAATAATAAATCTATATGCATCAAAAGCTAAAGCATTTTTAAAACTATTTTTTAAAAAAATACCAAAATTATAAATGGAAATGGATAGCAAAACTATAATAAGGAACTTCAAACTTTCTCTCAGAAATAGATAAATCTTGACCCACACCTAAATAGGCTCATGATTTAGATATAAAGAGTGATATTATAGGCAAACTGGAAGACAAATTGAAAATATTTAAACATCAAATTGGAAATTCTAAAAATTAAAGATGAGATTAATTAAATGCAAGAAAACTATTGAATAAATAAAACTAAAAGTTAATTATATGGGAAAAATTAGTTAAATCATGAACCAAATTCCTAGTATCAAAAATGAAGAGTGACTATATCACTAATATAGATGAAATCAAAGCAATTATTAAGTTATTTTGCCCAACTATATGCCAATAATTTTAATAGTTTAAGTGAAATAAAAAAAATTTTTTTCAAAAATTTAAGCTGTCTAGATTTACAGAAGAAGAAATAGAATATCAAAATGAACATTTGAGAAAAAAGGAATTGTACAAGCCATAAATGAGCTTCTTAGGAAAAGAGTGTCAGTATCAGATGGATTCACAAGTGAATTCTATCAAACATTTAAAAATCAACTAATTCCAATATTAAATTAATTACTTGCAATTATAGGCAAAGAAGGAGTCCTCCCAAACTCCTTTTATGAAATAATTATGGTATTTGTCCCTAAATCAGGAGCATTAAAAATGGAGAAAGAAAATTATGAAGGAATTTCATTAATGAATAGGAAAGCAAAGATTCTAAATAAAATACTAGTCAGGAGAGTACATTATATCAATGATTATATATGTTTACCTAGTGAGATTTATATCAGGAATGCAGGGATGGCTCAATATAATGAAGCCATTAATTAGATCAAAAACAAAAGCAACAAAAATCATGATTATATCAGCAGATGCAGAAAAACTTTTGAAAAAAAATACAGCATTCATTTCTATTAAAAACATAATCATCTATATAAGACCATACTATGCTTGTTTGTCCTGTTTCTTTGAAGTTGGGAAATAGCATCCTTCATAAGTCCAAGTATTTCCATATTTTTCTAAATTCACCCACTCACCATATACCGTACCACAACAATATTCCAACCTTCTACTGTCTAGTTATTTTAAATAGTCCAAAACAATTCTGATGTCTGACTTGCAGCATTGTTTCAGTATCTTTTTCTTTTAATTAAATCTATTTTAACTTTAACTTTGTCTGAGATCGTATTACTACCCTGTTTTTTCCCTAATAAATTTTACTCCTGATCATTATTGCTGTTTGTGTGTATCTCTCATTTCTGATCCCTGTTGACTCATCTGCTTTACTTCTACTTTCTTCCTTGCCTTGCTATTACTAAACCTACTCCCCTTCCAAAAATTCCTCCCTTATTATCTCCCCTCACCCTTTCTCTCTCTCTTCATCCCATTTCCATTCATCTTTATCTTATTCCTCCCCCCCTTATTTCTTTATATATTTAAAACTTATACACTTATATATGTATGTATGTATGTATGTATTATTTCCTCCTTAACCCCATTCCTGGTGTAAGTAGGATTCCAGAACTACCAGTTCTCTACCCCATCTAATTCCTTTGTGTCAGTTCATCCTTTTGTACCTCATTTGTATAATTAGTCCTTTTACCTTTTCCTATACAGTTTTGCTTTTTAGAATCCCATCATACTCAGCTCTACCATAATATTTCTTTTGAACTACTCAATTACTAATGAAAACCTTAGATATATAGGTTACATTCCACATACAAAACATAAACTGTTTGACTTTATTGAATCATTTGAAATTAGTCTTTGATATTTGCCTTGTTTCTCTTAGATTTTATACATCAAACTTTCTATTAGGTTCAAGTCTTTTTGCAACAAAATTCTGAAAGTGTGGCAATTGTTGTTATATCCATTTTGTTGTTCAGGATTATACTTAATTTTTGGCCACAGTTCTACTTATTTTGATCTTTGGGATATAGTGTTCTAAGATCTGTGGTCTTTTAATGTATCTGCTGCTATATCTTGAGTGATTCTAATTGTGGCTTCACCATTTTTAATTGAATTTTTTTTCTTGTTGCTCAAGAATATTCTTCTCCTTTATCTGGGGGTTTTAGAATTTGGCAATCTTGTTCTAGTAAGTTTTCCTTGTAGAAGCTCTTTTAGTGGTGATAAGTGAGTGTTTTTCTATTTCTACTTTGCTCTCTTGCTCTAACATTTCAGGGTGATTTTATATTTTGTTTTATTATTTCTTGATCTTTTATGATTTTGCTGGTTTCTCAATTCTAATTTTCAAATTGTTTTCTTCTTAAGATTCTGGTTCTTATCTTCTAATTGGTTGGTTTTTCATAATCATTTTGTTTTTCCTGGATTTTTTTTTAGTTTTTCCTCAATCTCTCTCATTTGATTTTTTAAGTCTTTTTTGAGTTCTATGAATTCTTTTTAGGCAGGTAAACATTTGAATATATCCTTTGCAATGGGAGACACTTTTTTATTTCAGTATCCAACTCTAAAAATGAGCCCTGATCTTTCCTATTCCCATAGTAACTTTCTATGGTTGAAGTCTTTCTCCTTTGCATGCTCTTTTCTTTCTATTATTGAACTTACAGCAGATTGTTGATATAATCACATCTAGCCCTGAGATATGGGGAAATAGTGCTTCTGGCCCTAATTTTTCCTTCAGACCTGGAATTGAAACCAAGATCTCCACCCTTCTGTAAGTGCCTCCAGTCAGCAGTGTCCCTGCCCCATTGCTTTTACGTTAACCAGGTATGTGCTGATTAATTTTTTCCCAGGGTACTCTTGGCAGCACAGCTGGGCCTGATGTTTATTAATCAGTAAAGATTCCCTAAATTTTCCCTGACTGAAACACCATATAGGAAGTGAAAATTCTTGTGGCTAAGGCAGAGGCAACCAACTACTAGCCCCACGGCTCACCACTTGCTGTTTCAGCAAAACTAGCCTACAAGTGCCTATATTTTTACAAGGACCAAACCTCCATCCTTGCATCTTTCTTCAGATTTTCCCCAACTGTACCAGAAGGACCACTGTTCTGCTCCAATTTTTGTTTATTTCTACTGCTCTATGTTCACCCTGAAGCCTATTTTCTTTTGGTTATGGGGAAATATGGAGAGCTTTGAATTTTCTGACATATACCAACATCTTTCCAAAATTCTCTCTGGAGGTGGTTGATTTTTTTAAAAAACATGGAAAGATTTGCATAAAATAATGAAAACAAAAGAATGAAGAACTATATAAGATATAAAGATATCTTACATAGTAACAGCAGTATTGTTCAGAGAATAATTATGAAGAACCAAGTTATTGTGAGTGATATAAATACTCAAATCGACTAAAAAGAACCTTTGAAGGGAAATACTATCCAACACCAGAAAAAGAACTAATAAACAGAAGTACAAATATTTGTAAATCTTTGTCAAATTGAATGCTTTTATAGTTCAGGGGAGGGGGAGGGGGGAAAACAGTTCAGAACTTATAATGTTAAAAAATATATATTGGGTAGTGGAAACATGACAACAAATTTAAATTGAATTTGTTGTTATGTTTCCACTACCCAATATTTCATGATTTGAAGAGGGAAAAGGAAGAAAGGAACAAGATCATCCAAGCAGACCTTGGGATCAAACTCAAAGGAATCTTAACAACCACAATTAACCTTCTTTTAATTTATGCCAAAAAAACATAAAAAGCATCTATCCATGGGGCAAAACAAAGAAACAAAAACTGAAGGGAAACATTTAACATGAAAAATAGGTGTATATAGAGGAGATAAATTACAACACTGTTCCAGATCCAGAGAAGTCTTTCCAGTGAATGGAACATACATATATTGTCAGCCAAGAAACTATTCAAGCATTACAAATTCAGTGTTTTACTACCCTATTATGTATGTCAAAATACTCTGAAGGACTATTTCATACCTTGCCAAGATAGAATTCACAGATCATGACCTGCTAATTTATGCCAACTATAGTTCTACAAAGGAATCTTTCAATATTAATTAATGTTTGTGGTCTTCTCACCTAAGCATGGGGTTGTGATGCTGTTTGAAAAAAATAATACCATGCAATACTTTTGATCCAGCAACAGTAGAATACTAGTTCTGTATCCCAAAGAAATCAAAAAAGATGAAATGAATTAATTATACAAAAATATTTATATTAACTTTATTTGTGATGGTAAAAATTTGGAAATCAAGGGGTTGCCCATTAATTGGGGAATGGCTGAACAAATTATGGTCTATGATTATAATGAAGTACTATTGTGCTAAAAGAAATGATGAGCAAGATATCTTCAGAAAAACCTGTGAAGGCTTATATGAACTGATGCAAAGTGAAGTGAACAGAACCAGATCATTGTACATAGTAACACCAATATTGTAAAGATGATCAACTGTGAAAGACTTTATTACTCTGATCAAGACAATGACTTAAGACTCTTCTAAAGGACCCATGTGAATAATGCTATCCACCTCCAGAGAGAAAACTAATGAACTCTGAATGTAGTCTGAAGCATTCTTTTACTCTCTTTATGTTTGTCTTATCTTGTTTGTGTTTTCTTTTGCAACATGAGTAATGTGGAAATTTGCATGTCCGCATTTATAATCAATACAAAATTGCTTACCTTCTCAAGGGGAGGGGTGTGGAAGGAAGCAAGGTAGTGGATTTGGAATTTGAAATGTAAATATTTTTTACATGTAATTGGGAAATATTTAGTGAAATAAATAAAAATAATTCTTAAAAAGAAAAATCTAATGCCTTCTAGTTTAGCCTTATACTATACTTTTCAGTTTACATAAAAAGCTTCCCATACAATAATATTGCGAAGTAGATAGTATATTGTTGAACCCCATGAATAAACTGAGGTCCAAAGAAGTAAATTGCTTAAGTTGATACAGCTAATATATCCTAACCCACATTTTTGAGTCTAATACCCCTGCCAATACATCTAAATTTATAAGATCATTTTTAACACTAAAGGCATGCTAGTAAAAGTTTTAACAGTTGGCTCATTAAGGAGGGGGAGAATGTACACAAGACAAACTTTAAGTTTAATCTCTATTTTAACATTTTCTTTACCAGTACGTTAAGTCTAAGCAATCAATAAAATAATAAATTAAATACTGATATGTAGCATTTCCTTGAGTTGGTGTGAGTTGGCTCCAGCACACCCTTTTAAAGATAAGAATCTCAAAAGTCATTAAAGTTCAACTTTTCTGTTTTATAGAATAGGAAAGTAAAACCTACATGAGTTAAATAATTAAATATTACCCAGGTAATAAATATCAGAGCCAGTATTCATATATGACAGTTTGTCATATCTATTTATATATTATATATGATATGTACTCAGGTCCTCTGAGTATAAACTCAACCAACTTTCTTTTGTACTATACATTCTCCCTGAATTGAATAAAACCTAACATTACAATTACTAGTAATCTTCGCAATGTAGTTTTTTCATTATTTATGCAAACATTTCCTGATGGGGTAAAGGATGATTGTAATGGATGGAGAGATATAAAGTCAAGCCAAACACACACACACACACACACACACACACACACACACACACACAAATTTATGGTAGATGTAAACTTTATTAGACTGTAAACTCCTTGAAGGCAGGAACTGTCTTTTTGTAACACTAGCCCATAGCACAGTGTCTGACATATAGTAGGTGCTTAATTAATGTTGATTAATTGATATTTATAGTTCTACTTTATTTTGTAGCAAAGAACTGGAAAGATTGTGGGTGCTCATCAACTGGAGAATGACTGAACAACTTACAGTACATGAATCTACTATAATATCATTCTGCCATAAGAAATAAAGAACATGAAAGATTCAGAGAAACTTAGGAAGATCTATATGAATTGATATTAAGTAGAACTTAGAAAAATAATTGCACAGTGACAATGATAATGCAAAAGGAAACAGCTCTGTAAGACCTCACTGGTCAATGCAATAATCAATCTTCTGTCTTTAGAAGATTGATGATACATCATTCTTCCCATCTCTTGATAGAGAAGTGGTAGGCTAGAGATACAGGATGAGGCATATATTTTCACATATGGTCACCAATTCTTTAATCGCCAAGACTAATGGTTTCTTTTCAGTCCTCAGACCAACTCTATCATAGTAATAAATGCAAATTTCTCAAAGTTACTCTTTCTAGCACATTCTCCCGATTTTCTGTCTCTAGGTTTTTATAATCTCTCTCTCTCTCTCTCTCTTGCTTTCTCTCTTTCTTTTTCTCTCTATTGGTACAAGCTCCCATTACAGTGTATTCTTCCCAACATTAATATCAGCAATTAGTGCTCCAATTTTATTTAAACAATTAACATAATTAGCTTTTACAAAAGAATATTTACTAAAAGAAGATAGCAAAGATAGAGATACAAACCATTCCCTGAAAGTTGGACATTCCCCTTTGATAATTTAGTTCCTGGGAAGAGTAGGCTCAATCTTAAAGGCTCAACCAATTGCTACAGACGTTCATACTACCAAGCTCACTTCCAAATGTCATAGCTAATCTATAAAGCTAACTTCAGAAAACAATGCTTGGCAACTGCTTAGAATAGCTGCCATGCAGTTTATAGTGTACTGGACCTGGAGGTAGGAAGACCTAAGTTCAAATCCTATCTCAGATATTTACTGTGTGACCCTGGGCAATTCACTAAATCCTGTTTACCTCAATTTCTTCATCTGCAAAATGAGTTGGAGACAGAAATGACAAACCACTCTAGTATTTTCATCAAGAAAACCTTAAAAGGCTATGGGACATAACTAAAAAATGAATAAGCAGCTGAAGTACATGTGAAATCATGTAAAACACATTTCCATATTAGCCATATTTCCCAAAAAAAGCTAGGAAAATAAAGAAAACAAAAAAATTGTTTCAATTTGCACTCAGAGTTCATCAATTCTCTCTCTGGAGGTGGATAGCACTTTTTCAGTATGAGTCCGTTGGAACTATATTTGAATCACTGTATTTTTCAGAGTAAGTCTTTCACCATTGATCATCATTGCAATATTGCTCTTTCTGTGCAAAACATTCTCCCCATTCTTCTCTGTTCACTTTTTATCAGTTCATAGAGGTTTTGGCATTTTTTTCCTGAAACTCTCTCCCTTATCATTTTGCACACTACAATAGTACTCTATCATAATCATATAGTACAACTTGTTTAGCCATTCTGCAGTTGATGAGCATCCTATTGTTTTATAATTCTTTGCCACCACAAAAAAAGTTGATAATTATTTTTGTGTATATAGGTCCTATCCCTTTTTTTAATCTCTTTAGTTTACAAAACTAGCAGTGATATTGCTGGGTAAGAGGATATACACAGTTTTATAGCCCTTTAGGCATAGTTCCAAATTGTTCAATTACACCAATTCACTACCTCACCGATAGTTCACTAGTCTTTATTTTTCCCTCATTCCATCAAGCATTTGTTATTTCTGATATGTGTAAAATAGTATTGCAGAATTGTTTTAATTTGTCTTTCTCTAATAAATAGTGATTTAAATCATTGTTATATGATTTATAAAGAGTTTTGATTTCTTCTTTTGAAAACTTTCTGCTTATAAGCTTTAACTATTTGTCAAAAATTGGGCATTGACCTTTTAAATAAATTTTATTTCTACTTCATTGCCTATGGTACCTGTTAGCGTAGTTTCTCTGATTATTCCTTTTAAGTAGGTTGATTTTTGCTTTTGCTTTGTCTGAAATCATGATTGCTAACCTTGCCTTTTTTTTAGTTTAGCTGAAGTTTAGCTGATTCTGTTCCAGTCCTTCATTTTAACTCTGCTTTTCCATATCAAATGTATCTTTTGCAAACAATATATTATTGGATTCTGGTTTCTAATCCATTCTTTTATCTGATGATGATGAGCTCATCCTATCCACATACACAACTATATTTAGTAACTCTGTTGCCCTCCATTCCAATTTCTTCTGTTTATTAATCTCTTTCTTTTTATACTATCTCTTCTCAAATCTATTTTGCTTTTCTGCCTCCCTCAATTTGCTCTTTTATCAGCATTCCCTTTCTCTTATCCCTTCCTCTCCTATTTCTCATTTGTGTTAGTTATTTTTCTATACACAAATGAATGTGTGCATATATTCTTCCCTGAGCCAATTTCTTTTTTCCCCCTTTTTTTTTGGTTTTTGCTGAGGCAATTGAGGTTAAGTGACTTGCCCAGGGTCATACAGCTAGAGAATGTTAAGTGTCTGAGACCAGATTTGAACCTAGGTCCTCCTGACTTCAGGGCTGGTGCTCTGTCCACTGCACCACCTAGCTGCCCCTGAGCCAATTTCAATATGAGATTGAAACACAGTCCAACACCTCACTTATCTCCATTTCCTTTGTACATCTCTTTTATGTGAAAAAAAAAATTTTTCCCATTCAATCTCTTTCTTCCTCCTTCTCCAAGTATGACCCTCTTTCTGATCCTTTCATGTTGGGTGAGATCAGTCCAACATAATCTGTCTATATAAACTATCTTTAACTGCCTGAATAATGATAAAGTTTGGAGGAATTACATGTATCATCTTCCCACATAGGAATGTAAACAGTTTAGCTTTTTTGAGTCCTTTATGATGACTCTTTCATGTTTAAATTTTTGTAATTCTCTTGATCTTATTTTTGAATGTCAGATTTTCTGTTCAGCTCTGGTCTTTTCATCAGGAATACTTGAACTCTATTTCATTAACTATCCATTTTTCCTCCTTAAGGATTATATTCAGTTTGTTGGGTAAATATTCCCATTGTTGGGTAAAAATATTGTTGGGTAAAAAAAAATGGGTAAAAATGATTGTAATCTGAGTTCTTTTGCCTTCTGGAATAGCATATGGCAAGTCCCTCACTCCTTTAACATGGGAGCCAGTATGCAATCCTGACTGTAGTTCCAGAACATTCAGATTGTTTCTTTCTGGCAATTTGATGTGGGAGCTCTGGAATTTGGCTATTTATAATATACCTGGGAGTTTTCACTTGGGGATCTTTTTCAGGAAGTGATTAGTGAATTCTTTTCATTTCTATTTTACTTTCTAGATCTAAGATATCAAGGCAGTTTTCCTTGATAATTTTCTAAAATATTAAGTCTAGGTTCTTTCTTTGATCATGGCTCTCAAGCAATACAATAATCTTTAATTATCTCTTCTTGATTTGTTTTCCTGATCAGTTTTTTTTCCAATGAGAAATTTCACATTTTTTAGTTTTTTGACATTTTGTTTTTTTAATTTCCAGATGTCTTGTTCAGAAGCTAATGATTCTAATCGCCTGACTAATATTTAAGCAATTAAAATGTCTTTAGTGTAATTTTGTACCTCTTTTTCCATTTAGTCATTCCTATTTTTTCTTCTTTTCACATTTATATGGCACTTTGATGGTTACAAAGCTCTTTTACTTTTTTTAGATTATACATGTACAATTTTTTTACATATTTTTATATGAGTCATGTTGGAAGAGAAAAAAATCAGAATAAAAGAAAAAACATGAGAAAAAAACAGAAGAAAAAAAGGTGAAATATAACGCATTGATCCATATTGAGTCTTCATATTTCTCTCTCTTTCTCTCTCTGGACACAAATAGCATTTTTCCATTCAAAGTTTATTTAATTTCCTTGGATCACTAAATTGCTGAAAAGAACCAAATCTTATATAGTTGATTATCATATAATCTTGTTGCTATGTACAATGTTTTCTTTATTCTATTTGCTTCACTCAGCATCAGTTATATACCATAACTTATTCAGCCATTCCCCATGTGATGGGCATCTAATCATTTTCCAATTTTTTGCCATCGCAAATATTTTTGCACACGTACATGCTTTTTCTTCTTTTATGCTTTCTTTGGAATTCACTGCTGAATCAAAGATATGCACAGTTTTATAGTCCTTTGGCCATAGTTCCAAATTACTCTCCAGAAAGGTTGAATCCATTCATAACTTCACCAACAAAGTCATTTCTATTTAAAGGTATTCTTTTCTTCAGTATTTTTGTGCCTCTTTTACCAATTTGTTAATTCTATTTCCATAATTCTCTTGCATCACTGTCATTTCTTTCCAGTTTTTCCTCTATCACTCATATATTTCTTTGGGCTTGAGTCTAATTACCACTTTTCTTTGATGCTTTGCTTGTTGCTTTATTCACATTGTTGTTTTCTGAGTTTATGTTTTGGTCTTCCCTATTACTACAATATCTTTTTATGGTTTTAAGTGGGTTTTTTGGTAATTGCTCATTTTTCCAATCAATTTATTGACTTTGAACCTTATGTTAAAGTTCTGCTCTGCTCACCTAGTGATGGAGAGGCAGTGTCCCAGGCTTCAGGCTTTTTCATACTGCTCTTTTCAGAGTCTGTTTTGAGAATCTGCAATTTTTTGGTACTTCCAAGGTATTATGATCCTGGGATAGGTAGGGTTACTGTTCTCCTGGTCTACACTCTAGTCTTTATGAGGACAGGCCCCTAGACTTCTGCAACCACAAACATTAGTGTTCTCTTTGCCTTAGAACTGCAATCCTTGATCTCTTACAACCAATGTCCAGCACTCTTTTCTGCCCTGGAATTGTAACTCAATATTGTATATGGACAATAGAGTTGCTGATCAGTGCCAGTCAGGTTTCTATTCCAGTGTCACTAACTTTTTAGAGCAGAAAAGTATTTCATCGTGCCCTTTTTTTGACTCTAACCCTTCAAAATTTGGTTTGAGGTAGTATTTTAAGGTTGTTTGGAAAGAAACATTGAGAGAGTTCATCTGAATTGCCTCTGCTCTATCTTTTGTTTCTACCCCCTTCTGTTCACTTTTTTTGCAAGAAATATGGGGATGTAAGCCAATTTCTCTAAAATTCAGAAGTGATTTTCTTTCTTTGTCCTGGATTTTGTTCTCAAGAACTGCCCATTGTATCATTACTAAAGCTGTACACCCAAAAATATCATAAAAAAGAGAAAGAGACATACATGTACAAAAATATGTATAGTAGTTCCTTTTGTAGTAGCAAGAAATTGGAAATTGAGAGGATGTCCATTAATTGGGCAATAGTCAAACAAGTTGTAGTATATGAATGTAATTAAATATTACTTTTCTATAAGAAATGATGAGCAGTCAGATTTCAATAATTATAATATTTAATTTTTAATTTTCCCCAGGTATATATATAAAATGATTTTTTGACATTTGTTTTTAAAATTTTGAGTTTCAGATTCTTCCCATTCCTCCTCACTTCCCTCCCCTGAGAAGGCCTATGTAAAGTTGTGCAAAACATTTCCATAAAAGTCATGTTGTAAAAGAAAACATAGTTCCTTCCCCCCCCCAAAAAAAAACCCTTAAGAAAAAAAAAGAAAGTTAAAAAATATGTTTTGGTCTGTATTCAGACACAATCAGTTCTTTCTCTGGCTATGGGAAGCATTTTTTCATCATAAATTCTTCAGAGAAATCTTGGTGAAATTGACAGAAGTGACAGAAATCACTGTCAATGCTGAGAAAAGCAAAGTCATTTACAGCTGATAATCCCACAATTTTACCATTACTATGTACATAATACATTTCACTTTACTTGAGCTCATGGAGGACTTTCCAAGTTTTTCTGATTTTATCCTGCTCATCATTTCTCATAAATTAATAATATTCCTTTGTAATTGCATAGCACAATCTGTTCAGTTATTCTCTAATTGATGGGTATTCCCTCAATTTTCATTTCTTTTCCCTGAGAAAAGAATTGCTATAAACATTTTTATACATATAGATTCTTTTCCTTTTTAAAAAATCTCTTTTGGGATTCATGCCTAGTAGTGGCATTGTTAGGTCAAAAGATATGCATGATTTTATAACCCTTTTGGCATAGATCATACCTTTTGATTATTTATCAATGACTCATTATTTTTTATAAATTTGATTCAGTTCCCCAAAATTTGAGAAATGAGGCCTTTATCAGAGAAACTTATTTCAAAATTATTTTCATAATTATTATTCCTGGGGAGATAGATGACACAGGGAATAGAGCACTGGCTCTGGAGTCAGGAGGACCTGAGTTCATATCTGACCTCAGATACTTAATATTTACTAGCTGTGTGACTCTAGGCAAATCACCTAACCCCAATGCCTTACAAAAAACCCTCCAAAATTAAAAAACAAAACACACTCTACTGAAGGTGAACCCATAATTACTATTGCTAACTCTATTTCCCCTATTTATTCAATTCTGACTTTCATTTCATCTTGTCCCTGCTCAAAAGTGTTTTGTTTTTGATCAGTCCCTTCTTCAACTTGCTCTCTCTTCAAACACCCTATCCCCCTTCTCATATCCCCTTCTTCTCTTATTTTCCTGCAGGATAAGATAGATTTCTGTATCCATATTAAGTGTGTATGTTATTTTCTCTTTGAACCAATTCTGATAAAACTAAGGTTTACTCACTCCCCTTCCCCTCCCAGTCTTCCTCTCCACTATAAAAGCTTTTTCTTGCCTCTTTTATGGTAGATAATTTACACCATTCCACCTTTCCTTTTCCCTTTCTGCCAGTACATTCTTCTCTCACCCCTTGATTTTGTTTTCTTTTTAAATAGTATCCCTTCCTATTCAACTTATTATTGTGCTCTCTGTCTAACTGCCATAATAATGAGAAAGTTTTAATGAATTATAAGTATCATCTTTTCATATAGGAATGTAAACAGATTAACCTATATTAAGTCCCTTATGATTTTCCTTTCCTGATTATCTCTTTAAGTATCTCCAATATTCTGTATTTAAAAATCAGATTTTCTATTCAGCTCTGATCTTTTCATCTTGAATGTTTGAAAATCCTCTATTCCACTGAATGTCCACCCTTTTCCTCTGAAGGATTATAATCAGTTTTACAGGGTGATTCTTGGTTGTAATCCTAGTCCTACTGCTCTCCAAAATATCATATTCCAATATCTCTGATCCTTTAATATAGAATCTAGATGCTAAATCCTGTATTATCCTGACTGTAACTCCACTATACTTGAATTATTTTTTTCTGGATGCTTGAAATATTTTTCCTTGACCTGGAAGTTCCAGAATTTGGTTATAATATTCCTGAGAATTTTCATCTTGGGATCTCTTTCAGGAGGTGATCATTGAATTATTTCAATTTCTATTTTATCCTCTGGTTCTAGAATATCAGGACAATGCTCTTTGATAATTTATTGAAAGATTATATCCAAGCTCTTTTTTAAAAATAATAATAATAATAGCTTTTTGTTTTTCAAAATACATGCAAAGATAATTTTCAACATTCACCCTTGCAAAATTCTAATATTCCAAATTTTTCTCCTTCCCTCCTTTATTCCCCCTATTCTAGACAACAAGTAATCCAATATAGGTTAAACATGTGCAATTCTTCTAAAAATATTTCCAGATTTATCATTCTGCACAAAAAAATCAGATCAAAAAAGAAGAAAAAGAAAAAAAGAAGGAAGCAAACAACAACAAACAAGGCAATTTGGGGATCCACATTCATTCCCCATAATCCTCTCTCTAGATGCAGATGGCTCTCTCCATCACAACTCTATTGGAATTAGCTGAATCACCTCATTGTTGAAAACTCTATGATCATGACTTTCAGGTAGACCAAAAAATTTTAAATTATCTCTCCTGGATCTATTTTTCAGGTAAGTTGTTTTTCTAATGAGAAAATTTAACATTTTTGTGATAAATTTCATATTTTTTTTACAAATACCCAATTTTACTTTTTTTTTGGTTTTCATTCTTTTGGGTTTGTTTTATTGTATCTTGATTTCTCATAAAGTCATTGGCTTCTATTTGTTCAATTACAATTTTTAGGAAATTATTTTTCCTCAGTGAGCTTTTGTTCTTCCTTCCCATTTGACTAATTTTTCTCTCTAAAGCATTCTCCCCATTTTTTTTGTATTTCCATTTGTACCACTCTCAATTCTATTCACATTTTTCCTCTAGTTCTCTTAATTTTGAGCTCTTCCATGGCTTGAGACCAATTTTTATTTTTCCTGGAGGCTTTGGATATAGGAGCTTTGACTTTATCATCTGAGTATGTATTTTAATCTTACTTTTCTCCATAGTAGCTTTCTATGATCAGAGTCTTTTCCTATTGTTTGCTCATTTCCCCAACCTATTACTTGGCTTTTCACTGTTTGTTAAAGTAAGGCTCTGTTTCAAAGGTGGAAGATGCAATGTCCCAAGCTTCAAAGATTTTGCACAGCTGTTTTTAAGAGGTCCTTCTATGGACCTGTCCTGTGAGCCAGCACTTCTATCCAGATCTGAGTATGGACAAAGCAACAGAGTTCTGTCATAATGCCAGCAAAGAGGACTCTGCAATCTCCCTCTGCTAGCTGTTCTAACCTTGCCCCCTTCTTCCCCACCACCATGTGCTGAGATCTCTGGAAGCCACCACTTGCACTGGCAATGTGCTGTTGCCTCCAGGTTTGATTCAGTGGCTCTCCAAGCCTGATCCTGAGTTGGAACTCCCCATACACCGTAGTGCACCAAATATTTCCTGCTGAGTTTTTCTTGGCCTCTGTGAGCTGAGAGGTCTGGAGATCTCCACTACTGCCACCAATTTAGAAGCTCCATGACTTGTTCCTGGTTTCATGGACCCTGGACTATGCTGGTATGCTGGTATGACCTGCATGGCAATAACTTTCAGACCCACCCCAATGCAGTAGACCTCTCCTACCAGTTTTTCCAGATGCCTTCAGCTGGAAAATTATTCCACTCTGTCTTTTTGTGAGTTCTGATGCTCTACAATTTGCTTAGAGTCATTATTAAAAGGGTCTGGAGGAGAGTTCAGCAAGTTCCCATTTTCACTCCAATAATCTTGGCTCTGCCTCTGAGTAGACACATTTAAAAAAAACAACCTAGAAAGACTTACATGAACTGATACTGAGTGAAGTGAGCAGAACCAGGAGAATATTGTACACAGTAATAATAACATGGTGTGATGATCAACTATTGCTGACTTAGCCCTTCTAAGATGACTGCAAAAGACTCATGATAGAAATGTTTCCATCCAGAGAATGAAATTTGAATGCAGATCAAAATATACTGTTCATTTGGGGGGGGCTAATGATTTTTTTTTCCTTTTGCTGTTTCTTCCTTTACAAGCTAACTAATATAGAAATATGTTTTACATGATTTGTACATGTAAAACTTTTATCAAATTGCTTATCATCTTGGGGAGGGGGGAAGGAAGGAAGGAAGAAATATTTGGAACCCAAAATCTTTTAAAAAGTAAATGTTGACTGACCTAGAAAAAATAACAACAAAATTCATCTGGAAAAACAAAAGGTCAAGAATTTCAAGGGAATTAATGAAAAAAAATGCAAATGAGGGTGGCCTAGCTGTACCAGATCTAAAACTATATTATAAAGCAGTGGTCACCATTTGGTACTGGATCAGAAATAGAGTAGTAGATCAGTGGAATAGGTTAGGTTCACAGGACAAAATACTCAATGACAATAGTAATCTAGTGTTTGATAAACCCAAAGACCTCAGTTTTGGGGATAAAAACTCACTATTTGACAAAAACTGCTGGGATAATTGGAAACTAGTATGGAAGAAATTAGGCATTGACCCACACCTAACACCATATACCAAGATAAGGTCAAAATGGATTCATGATCTAGGCATAAAGAATGATATTATAAACAAATTAGAACAATGTAGGATGGTTTACCACTCAGACCTGTGGAGGGGCAAGGAATTTGTGACCAAAGAAGAACTAGAGGTCATCATTAATCACAAAATAGATAAGTTCGACTATATCAAGTTAAAAAGTTTTTGTACAAACAAAATGAATGCAGACAAGATTAGAAGGGTAGCAGTAAACTGGGAAAATATTTTTACATCCAAAGGTTCTGATAAAGGCCTCATTTCTAAAATATACAGAGAATTGACTCAAATATATAAGAATTCAAGCCATTCTCCAATTGATAAATGGTCAAAAGATATGAACAGACAATTTTCAGACGAAGAAATTGAAACTATTTCTGGTCACATGAAAAGGTGCTCCAAATCACTATTGATCAGAGAAATGCAAATTAAGACAACTCTGAGATACCACTACACACCTGTCAGATTGGCTAAAATGACAAGAAATGATAATGATAACTGTTGGAGGGGATGTGGGAAAACTGGGACACTGATACATTGTTGGTGGAACTGTGAACAGATCCAACCATTCTGGAGAGCAATTTGGAACTATGCTCAAAAAGTTATCAAACTGTGCATACCATTTGACCTAGCAGTGTTTCTATTGGGCCTATATCCCAAAGAGATTTTAAAGGAGGGAAAGGGACCCACATGTGCAAAAATGTTTATGGCAGCCCTTTTTGTAGTGGCAAGAAACTGGAAATTGAAAGGATGCCCATCAATTGGAGAATGGCTGAATAAATTATGGTATATGAATATTATGGAATATTATTGTTCTGTAAGAAATAATCAACAGGAGGTTTTCAGAGAGGCCTGGAGAGACTTGCATGAACTGATGCTGAGTGAAATCAGCAGAACCAGGAGAACATTATACACAGCAACAAGACTATACGATGATCAATTCTGATGGACATGGTTCTCTTCAACAATGATGTTATTCAAACCAGTTCCTATTGTTCAGCAATGAAGATAGTCATATACATCCAGAGAGAGGCCTGTGGGAACTGAGTACGGACCACAACACAGCATTTTAACGCTTTCTGTGAATATTTCCATGCATTTTGTTTTCCTTCTTAGCTTGTTTTTTTTCTTCTTCTCTTTCTAGATCTGATGTTTCTTGTGCAGTAAGATAACTGTATAGATATGTATACATGTATTGGATTTGTCATATAATTTATCATATTTAGCATGTATTAGATTACCTGTCATCTAGGGATGGGGAGTAGGGGGAAGGAGGGGAAAAGCTTGGGAAAAAAAAGTTTTTGCAAAGGTCAATGTAGAAAAATCACTCATATGTTTTGTAAATAAAAAGCTTTTAATAAAAAAAGTAAATGTTGAACATTGTCTTTACATGTAATTGGAAAAAATAAAATACTCTAAATTTAAAAAGAAAAAAATAGAATTGTCCATTGTTCTTGATGGGGCTATTTGGACATACATTTTAACCCAAATAATATCAAGTTATTGTTGTTTTGTTTTGTTTTGTTTTTAAAGTAGCCAATAAAAACCCCAGCAACAGATTCTATGAGGCCTATTGTTTTAAGTTGTTTATACTTCTGATGGCTGAGAAAGGTTATAAGTAGAAACTATTTATACAAACATCCTGGATTACATTTTATATTTATAAACTAACAATTTTGTTAGAAATTCTGAATGAGTAACTCCCCCACCTGAGTGATTTTTATTTTTTTTGTGGGGGGTGGCTGTGGGTGGTGAGGACCTAATCCTTTGCTTTGAATCAGTCTTCTCTCAGCAAAAGGCCTGAGACTTAGGAAACTCCCTTGACTTAGAAAATTTCTGGCATTTTTTTGGTGTTCATTTTTGTTTCAGAGGTTTACTTTTTGTTTTCCTGCTCTGGAAAACACTCTTTTTTGCATGGTTTTATTTTTCACTTTTATAGGAAGTAGAAAAAAAATTTTAGTGTCAAAGATAGTTTTGTTTCTAGCTATATCCTGGAATATTTTTAATGTATTTTTATTTTGTCTTATGGTTTTTTTGAAAGTGTAACAAACTTATCTATATAAGTATAATAAGGTATAACAAAATAATCTAGTAATTGTAGAATTATTGCATTGTATAATGTATAATTTTACAATAATATTGTATGTGATATCATTATATGATTATATATATCATTATGCATACATTGTATATGTTATATATACTTTTCTATTACATATAATATATTCTCTATATATATATGTAATTACATATACATTATATATGTACAATGTACAATATATCTACATTACATAATTATATAATCATTGCATTTTTATGTGGTATATTTCATAAAAATCTGAATGCTACTAAATACATAATTACTTGTTATATGTTCATAGATGAAAAAAATCAATCACTAATATTCTGAAGTGGCCCCATATTTTAATGTTGCTTGACTTTGGTTATGTGCAGTCAGCCTGCAGAAAAGGGCAGCTGTCATCACATCTATGCCCCACAGAAACCATTGCTAACTATGGTCAAGTTACTCCTAAACTTATCCACAGGACTCAGCCTTAGGAGGCTCCAGACCTTCAGAAAGATGAGCCATATGAACAAAACAAGGCAATATCAGCACCAGTCACAATCACAACCTGAGATAACCATGTAAGAGATGGGAGTGCACAATGCAATTCTCACTGAAGAGGTATAAGGCCAAGGGAATAAAGGGTATAAAAATCTGAATAACAGATCCACTTTTTGTCTTAAGTATGGATTAGATAGCAATATTTATTTTGGATGTGCTAGCAAAGGCAATAATGCTTCAGTCATTAAGAATTTAAAATCTTCTGATTTATTTTTGAGAAATTGGAGTGGGGCCAGGGAGGAAATCACCTTGGACCATAAAGGAAGTTAGATCCACCTCATTATCAATTCCTTATGGATCTATTCCACATGTGCTCATAGGATCTCATACAGAGATGATGGTAAAAATTGAGAATTTGCCCTGCAGTAGATCTCAAGTTACCATCATTTTCCAATCTTTTTATGACAGGTATTGAGTGAAATACCTTTAAAATCTTTGACAAAGCTTGAACTTGGTGTTTTGAGTGGTAGACTAGCCACACCTGAGATATATTCAGGTAAGCTTGAAATTACCTAAGGAAGTTGTTAGTGCTCAAAGAGTACTGGTATGTCCAGATCATCCAACAGTCCGCTGGAGTGTCAAATATGATTAGAACTAATTTTAGCCTTTTCAAAATTCTAGTAGGATACTTCAAGGGACAAGCTGTGACTCAATATCTGCACACTTTGACCATCCACGTCTAATGTACTGTGGCTTACAAGACAATAGTGACAAGAGGCTCCAGTGAATACCACAATGGAGCCACGACTTTTCACTCTGTGTACTGGGCCTTGAAGTATTGATTTTGTTTACTCCCTCGTGTTACAAGGATAGATTGAAGCTGGGACTCAGCAAGAGAACAGGTATGTTCTTATTGTATGGGTGGGATGTGGGATGTACTTGAAATGCAACCCACAGACATCCAGCTTATTAATTTCAGATCATTCAGAGAAAGATCTAGGATGATTTCTTTCTCTGTGATGAATGATCTCAGAAGCCCTTTCAAAGAAATAAATAGTGGTTCGTGGCATCATCACAGAATGAATGCAGCAGCACTTTTGCATCACCTACAGTGATGGCACCTAAGAAAAATGAAATGAAAGGAATATATATATAGATTACTAAACTTGGGGAAAAAAAAGGACTAAAGTATTCTGAGCAATGGGTACAAAATGCACCAGACTGTCATCTATCATTTGGTGGTTTTCAGTCTATGACTTGCAAAGTACCAGATTTTTTTATCTAAGGAAGGCAAGAACTTCATCTTTCCAAGGACTTACAAATTAGCTGGAAAATTATTCCATACAAAGTAACTGAGAAAATAAGTAACTTGCCTTTTATAAAATTACCCAAGAGAAAGGAGGGAGTCCTCTCATTACTATTCATAGCATAAAGAACTGGGCTTTCTAGTGAGCAGATGGAGATAACTGATGCATACTCCCCTAGAAAATGACTGAGATAAAGGGACTGTCCACCAGCTGTACAAACACTTTCTGACCCAGATATAAGCACCCAAAGTGATATAGCCAGCAAAGGATATATACAACTGAACCCAGATGCATACCTTTCATGCTCCAAACTGCTACAGAGACTCTTGGGGTACAGATTCAATCCACAGAACTTGACCCTACTGACTGCCAGCCTGGATAATTGCCAAGCCAGGTATAGACACACAAGTCTACAACAATCCTAATGGTCAGCCCATATCAGTTATTTGCTCTGACACAGAAGCAGAGAGATTTGTCAGTGACAGGAGAAATAAGTCTATTAGACCAATCACTAAGCTAAGAAATCACATACTTAACCCTAAAGGCATGTATCTGGGAGACAATAATAAAAATTACTTATTTGAAATGTGGCTTACATGTAATTATATATGTATACTGTTGTTATATATGTGAATTACTACGTGTTTGAGTATGGTGGGTTTTTTTATTTTTCTGTTACATTTATTAGACAATGTTTTGTATTATGCTCATGCTATATCAATTTCTCTTAATTCTTTTGTGAATAGGCTAATACTTAGATAAATTATATTTTATATTTAAGTCTATTAATAGTGATATTGTTGCATCTAGCCATCTTCATTTTCTTAGATGTACTTATTGCTTTTAACTACCATGTTCTATTGATATTCATATGCATTTAAAATATGTATGTCTTATGTCCTACATGTAATTAAGCATGTCATCACTGTGGTATCATCCCAGGTGATGTATAGTACCATGTCCACTGCATGTATTAATTAATATGCATTATTAATATTTCAGTTTCAATGCTACTGTACCTGGGACACTTTCAGAATGAGGAATATAATTTGCAAACTAGAAGTTCTCCTGGGCAGGAGACCCTGTCTGTTGCAATAAAGGCAGAGATTTAAAAAAAAATGTTAAGTGGGAAAGGAGGGGAAAGGTAGACTACAATACAATCATTTTCTGGACCTGAATACTTTCCCACGACAAGCTCACTAGTGCAGGACAATAGGAGCATTCTCCAGAGCTGTGAAAACAGTTCTTATGCTATTGTTTAATATCCTGAAGGTTGTTATTTGCTCAAGGACAGAATCTGGGACATAAGGAAAATTATCCTTATGGTTTGAAGGTACTGATACTTGTGTTTATAGTATATATTTACAAATTTTGAAACTGCCCCAACTGATCTTTGCAAGGGATTATAAAGTGTTTTGACCCAGGGAAGGAAGGTAAATAAACCCTGCTGAAAACCCTTTAGTATGAGACTCTATTGGTGCAAATAAATTTCTGGTGCTTTTGTAAAGTGGGGTAGAGTGGGGTACAGTTGAATAGAGAGAAGAGTTCAAGTCTCTTCAGTTATTCTTGAAGCAGTCTTTAAGTTCTTTTCAAGCTTCTAGTGTCTTCAGGAATTTTTGGCTTCCAGCTTTGAGAGGAAAGGTAAAAGCCAACCCTACCTCAGGTTAGTGAATGATAAAATCCTGGGAAAAAACTGACATGAGAAGAGCAGGCAGTGTCCATCATATTCCAATTCCCAGCTTGCTACACTAGAGACTTTGGGGAACCTCTGCCTAGGTTGGGGTCTGAAACTCTCACTTGAGCTGTTAGCTCATTCCCAATGAAAGAGTTCCTTTGCTCTGTATTGTCTGACACATATTCTCATATGAATACTTTTTTCTGATTTCTGTATTGCTATACTTCGAATAAGTAGGAATTCTTCAATAATTTCTATGTGTGTTCATTATAAAACTGGCTTGGGGGAGGGAGGGTCAAGCCTTATACATAAAGTTCAATGTCCTCCTAATAATGAAACAATGGTTAACTTCAACCTAATAATATTCAAAGAAGTAATTCTAGAATTCTAATCTGGTACATTCACCCTCTCTCTGAGAAGAACAGGATGGTTTCCAGCTCCCAAAACTCTTGCTTCCTTTTCTGGTAGGAATTCAAAGTCTCCTTTGGTGAAGAGTGACTAAAAAGAGAATAAAGTTGTCTTTTCTACTTTCCTTGGAGCCACACAATGATATCCCCAAAAAACACAATACATGGGGTCTCACTACACATATAAAATGCATATACATTTTCTCCTTCTGTTCCATCAAGAGAGAAAGAGGAAGTCATCAAGTCTTTAGGAAGAAATATATGGAGTTCTAATTGCTTGCATGACAAGCTTTTCCTTTAAGGCTCTGGTAGAGATCATAAAGCCATCCTTGGTCTTCTGGTCTTGGAAGCCACAGAGAAGTCTTTGATCTCCTTATTCTTAACCCAGCTTGAAATTAGCACCCTTAGAGGGGATTCCCTCCCTCAAAGACTTTCAACTGTAAGTCAGAGATAGAAATTTGAGGAGACTTCTAAGACATGCAAATGTTTCTGTCCCCTCTTCTTTTCATTTCCTATTTTTAAATCTGGAGGGAAAGTGAAGAACTATCAGCCGAGAGGCAGGAATGGAAGTGGAATGTAGGATAGAGTTGCTTTTCCTGGATTTGATCCATGTGGATGTGAAGTACACCCATACAGCATGGAGACATTGTAGAGACACAGTAAGTGTCTCACCTTTCCCTGAGCAGGAAAAGGCATTTTATAGAAGAGTAGTACTTTGGGGTTTAATTACTGAATGCATTGCTCCCCTATTTCCTGACTCGAACAAAAGATGAAGGGAAGATGAAGGGATTAAGTAGGACCCAATCAGAACTTGGTTTCTATCTTCCCTTCCAATTTGAGTGACTTTACCTAAACTCTTAATTAGGGATTGTTTTTATTTCTGACTCAACTATTGTCTAATATCAAGTGCATCTGATAATGTTTAATGATTACCTGAAGGGGGGGCAGGGGAAATGTGTGCAGGCACACTCAAGTTTAATTTGCATTATTAACATTTTTTCATCATTGTCTTAGGTCTATACAATAAGTAGAATAATAACTCAAGACTTGAATTGGAGCATTTCACAATTTCTGAGATACAAATACTTATACTGAAAGTTTAACAATCACCTCAAACCATATGAACCAGCTGCCTTTCTGATATCCCTGTCCATAATCATACTTGCAAAGAATCTGGGAAGTCGATGAGGAAAACATTGTTCCTAGTATTTCTTTTCTTTTAATACAATATCATTTTTTCTTGTTCAACATGACAAATATTAAAATATGTTTTAAAGGACTGTACATCTTTAATTATATCAAACTGCTTTCTGTTTTGGGGAGGGGGAAGTAAAGGAAGGAGAGAGAAAAATTTGGAACACAAGATTTTGCAAAGGTGAATCTTGGAAAAATAAAATGCTATTGAGGAAACAAAGAAAGATTTAAAAAATGATACAGTATCATTCATTAGTTTGGTTCTGAGGAGTTTTCTCTCAAACAAATTCTAATCTGTAAAGAGCAACCTCAACAAAGGTAATGATTAGGTATTCTGGAAATGACAATTTAGACCAATCAACCCATCAATCACCAAAGATTTATTAAATGCCTACAACATGCTAGCTATGAGCACCTAAGTGACACAACATAGAAAGTACTGGGCCTGGAATCAGCAAAAACAGATTTCAAATCTATTTGTACAACCTTAGGCAAGGCACTTAACACTTGACTGCATAAAACTGTAGAAGGAAATGGCAAACCACTATGGTATCTTTGCCCAGAAAACGCCTTTGACAGATGATCTACAGCTCCAGGGGTCACAAAGAATAACTAAACAGCAATGTTCTAGGCTCTGTGCTAGATACTAGGGATATCTAAGCAAAGCTTTAAAAAAATCTCAATTTAAAAGAACTTTTTTTTCTCCTTTACTTAAATTTCTATATGAGGAGGTTAGCCATTTTTACTAAAATTGTACTATAATGGATACTAGTATTTGCACTGTCTCCGATAGAGTCTCCCCACAATGTCAAAAAACTGGTAAATCTGTTTCCAAGACAGCCATGATGATGAGTAATGGAAGTACCTTGGGGAGACATTGGAACATATTCTATAACTACTTCTGCTAGCCACATGATGAATGATAGATAGCTTCTGGATCTGGCTACATAGCTGGAACTTGATGTGCCTTCAGCAAAGCACTAATTAGTGCCTACAGCCTTAGCCATTTTTCTGTTATTCGTTGATTTTTTTTTCTGATACTGCCCAGTGAGAGAAAACAGGTGGGGAATATCAAGAAGAACCAGGACAAGAATCACATTTTGATTGGTATATTGGTTGGTATATTTGAAAGCATCCAAGTTCCAGCTTCACAGCCCCCCTCCAAAATCTCCACTATTGTGGCTAGCAGATTGGAACCAGTTACAGAATATCTGGGCATGTTCCAAAGTCCACATGGGAATTGCATCAGCAACCATAAAGACTAGGCTCATTGTCCATTCCCCTGAACTACAGAATGATCCTGTCAAGGATTGTAAGAAGGGCCCCAAGAGTCAAGAGATGTGAGCTGGAATCCAAACTCACTGTTTTAATGACAGTGGGAGACTATGTCCTCTCTCTGAGCCTCAGTTTGTTGGTGCATAAAATGAAACAATATTTACACTTCTACTTCACAAAGAAAGCATTTTGTAAAGCTTAAAGGACGTAAATATGAACTATTACTAAACATTGTGTGTTTTTATTCTTTAGCAAAACATGAGCTTCACTTTTGGTGGACATTCCTTGACAATCTTAGACATTGAAATATTATACATTAAATGAAGTTTGATGGCACAGTAGAAAAAGCCTCAGACTTGAAGTCAAGAGGACTTGAGTTCAAATCTGACCTCAGACACTAGCTGTGTAATCCTGAGCAAGTCAAAAAACCATTGTCAGTCCCAATAAATTAGGAAAATCTCTTCTTCCATAGGCCAGTTGCCCTTCTCTCAACCCCAAATTAACAGGTTTAGATAAAATAATAGTTCAGAATAGTTAGTTCATAGCATATCAGTTTTCATCTCTATGAAGATGATCTATTTATCTTTCTTTGTTTCCTCAATAGCATTTTACTTTTCCAAGATTCACCTTTGCAAAATCTTGTGTTCCAAATTTTTCTCTCTCCTTCCTTTACCTCCCCCTCCCCAAAACAGAAAGCAGTCTGATATAGTTAAAGATGTACAATCCTTTAAAACATATTTTCATATTTGTCATGTTGAATAAGAAAAAATGATATTGTATTAAATCCTATATTAGATTTGTAATTGCCTATTGGACATCTTAAACTCAATCAATAATTTAAATTCAAAGGTTCAAAAGAAATTCATTATCTCCCTTCTGCCAGTCTATCCCCTCTTCCTAATATTCCTATTCCTATAAGGAAAGCACCATAATCTTCCCAGTCATCTAAGGTTGTAAAGCACTTTTCTCATAGCTCTGTGAATTACCTAGGACAGTTATTAATTATAACCCAAATATATGTTGTGTTTTAAGGTTTGCAAAGCATTTCACATACATTACTTTATTCAAACCTTACAGAAATATTTTTGAGGTAGGTACTTTAGGTAGGAACTATTTTCAGGTGAAGACCTGATGCTGAGAAGTTGTCACATCTCTACATCTAGTAACAAAGGCTGGATTTCAACCTAGGTTCTTGACTCCAAATTTAGCAATCTTTTCACTTCATTATAATGATCTAGCCCAGTGATTCACCAGTATGGGGAACCCTCAATGACTTAACTACTTCTACCAATAATTTTCTTAGCTAGTAGTTTGGAGTATTGATGGTTAGGTGACTTTACCTCAGATCACATTGTTCATACATGGCAGTTTGGACTTAAACTCATTTCCCTGTTTCTGAGGCCAGCTCTTTATTGACTATATCAAAGGGGTCAAATTCAGAAATGGGCCCATTAAAATCATATATAAATATTCCTGTGGCCTATACTTATTTAGAAAATTATATATTTACACTATATTCTATGATATTTTTATTTATTTTGTTAAATATTTCCCAATGACATTTTAATCTGGTTTAAATATAGATAATTGCTTGCCCCTACAGACAGCATTTGGGACACCTCTGTACTATATCTAACTGCAGTGGATCTCAGCTATATCCAGTTATTCCCTTAATATCATGAGGATATTGGGAGCAGCTAGGTCATGGATAGAGCATCAGCCCTGGAGTCAGGAAGACTTTACTTCAAATCCTGCATCAGACACTTAACACTTCCTATCTGTGTGACCTTGGGTGAGCCACTTAACCCCAATTGCCTTACCAAATAATAGTAATAAAACATCATGAAGATATGGGTGCGTCACCTCTACCCTATCCCACCCATTCCCATGATCTGGAAAATCCAAGTAAAGTTTTTTGACCTTCCCTTCATACCAGAGAAGATATGGGGTATTTACAGAACCTTTTTATAAAATTTGTGTTAAGTATTTTCATGTCACCTGCTATTCTTCATGTGCCATCTGTAGCTTTCATAAAACTCCCAAAAATTCCCACTTAATTTCTTAATCCAGTCAATATATGGAAGCCTTGATGGGGAAAGTCATGATGTAGAAGGAATAACCTTAACTCTAGACAACAACTACAACAATTACTGATTTTTATAGCACTTGAAAGTTTAAAAAGTCATTATCTTCACGTTAGTTATATTCTCTTCCCTTCCCCATTTTGATCCCTTGATAACTTATTTAACTCTAGCATCTTCTTCTCTTTCGTCCCTTGAAAATATGTGTTCTTCCAAGCCCTAGCCTTGGACCACTCTCACCAACCCACTTTCCCTCCTGCATATATACTGCTGAACAAAAGTGGAGAAAACACCTAAAATTAGCTAACTAAATTCACTACAAGTTGATGTTACATAATCTCAATTTGGCCCTCACTGCATCAAAGCAATCTTTTTATACATACCTAATTGATTTTCTATCTCATTTACTACATCCCTTCCTCAAACCACCAATGGCTACTTCTCCCTCCATCCATTTGCCTAAGAATCTTGCCTCATATTTTACTGAAAAGATTGAAGCCTTTTGCCAAGAACTCCCTCTTCTCCCTTCTTCCTCATTTTTTGCTAAGAACTCTCTCTATCAACCCTAACTCTCTCAGTTAATATTCACTCAATTGGCTGCTTGCCTTCAAGTTTGTTCATATCTCCCCTCTCCTCAAAAAACCCTCACAAACCATTCATCCCACTCAATTTTCTCAACTTCTCCCTTTTGTGGCTAAATTGTGGCTAGTTGACTGACAGATAACATTATTATAAAAAAAATCAACTCTCTGGACCTTATCTATATAATAACAGGGATTAGATGAGATGATCTCTAAAACCCTTAATTGCTCTAATATTTTGTGGATCCTCTTCCCTGAAAACAATTCTAAGACTACTACTTAGCAGGGATTTATTGAGCACCTAATATGTTGAGCCCCTGAAACTTTTCTGGGTACTAAAACAAAAACAAAACTGAAAACAGTATCTGCCCTTATCACAGATTATAAATGTTTACTATTTGTATTAATAAATGCTTGTCTATCGTACCATAGTATTAACATTCTTTTTAGGGAAACAAAATATATACAGAGCAATATGAAACAAACAAGAAAGCTCAGTTTACATTTTTTTAAATTGGTCATTCAAGGTTCCACCAAATATGTTAATAGTGGAATAATCTATTACTGATATTCAACATTTAGTTACAGATATAATTGCTTCATTGAACATACTCCACCGACTTTTTAAAGAACACTCTATTTTCAAGTTTGAACATTACCTTTGTGGTTTGGTGTCTCCTCTCCCATCAGATGACAGGGTCTCTCCCTCAGGTTTGGTGCAAATTTTAAATTCTTTCCATCTTTCCATAATTCCCAATGAGGTGAAATTACCCTTGTGGTTGGGTGGCTCATCCTAGGAGCTGGCCACATAGTCCAAGAAGGTAATCATCACGGCAAAAATAGATTTAATTACCTACCAGATTAATGCTAGTGGTTTTATCTTGGCCCTTTCTTACATAGATCTCAAAAACA
>JAJPUD010001549.1:3129-45571 GCA_023553655.1 Myrmecobius fasciatus | reverse complement strand
CTTGATTTAAATTCAAGTCTTTCTCACTTTAGGTCCAGCACTCTATCCATTTAGCTGCATCTTAATGGCTGATCTTAATTAACACAAATGTATGAGGTCCCATATCTTTTAGAACTTAGAGATTCCTTATTCTCCTTCAGTGATCTATCTAATCCCTCTTAAATCCACAATGAGGAACAATGGGATGACTGCTGGTTTAAGGAAGCTCCTAGCAGGGAAGACTCAACAATCAATGTGTTCAATCTCCTGCATGTTATTACATATTCAAGACAGGGAATAATAGAAGGGCTATCTTAAACCTTGTAAGAATTTCAATGATTCCATGATCTTATTAATAAGGGCACTCCTTCCAACAGTGGAAACCACAAGCCTTGTACCTTCTCATTTCATGTTAATCCATGTCCTCACATAAATTTTGCAGAAATGCTCACCCAATATATTACTTACCTCTCAGTTTCTTTATATTTTATGCACTATACCAAACTGAAACCAATACTAAGACTTCAGTTATGTATTTCTAGGTTCATTCATTCATTCACTTATTCAGCAGTAATATATTAAGCATCTATTATGTGCACAATTCCTCTATGTATTAGTGGGTCTGATCCATTCCAAAGTTAAATTGACTTTTGCTTCTGTGGTGCCATGCCTCCATTTCTGAGTTTCTCAGTTCCTATGTTATTGCAGTCAAATTCAATAGAAATTTCAGAATCCACTGGAATGCTTCTTTAAAAAACCAACAAGTATTTAACCATGGTCAGAAGAATTTTGGTTCATGATATACCTTTGGGCTTTACATATAACTGTATTTTAGGAATTTGCCCTGGATTTCTACTTGCCACACCCATAAACACTATGTTAAATTATCAAATACATCTTAGTATTATAAACCAAGGCTAAAAGCTCATATAGTCGTACAGTACCAAAGAAGGTCTTTAAACCTACAACATTTACAAAAATGTTACTATGACCCTGATCTTTCCTGTTGCTTAATTCATTGAAATAAAGACTCAAAAGTTGCTTACTGTGCTCAATTTAACCATCTCAGTTATGCAGAGGTTGATTTTGCCAATTATTAAGAAGTCTGTATATCTTTCACTTTCTTCTCTTCTATTGTATTTTAGGTAAGAGAAAATTTATTGAGGAAGAGCAGGGACAGAAAAAGTGAAGAACATAAATACTCCAACATCCATCCATCTTAGCAGTTTCAGTAAAATCTAGTTTTTACATAGAACTTTACAATTTACAAAGCACTTTGCAAATATGATCTCATTTTATCCTTACAACAGGTGTTATTATTATCTCTATTGTACAGATGAGGAAACTGAGATTGAGTCACACAGCTACACAAGTGTCTAAGGTAAGATTTGAACCCCAGGTATCTCAACTACAAGTCTTGTACACTATTTGCTACACATCTGGCTTATTCTTATAGAGGAAGAGATTGAAATTATTGGCTAAAATGAAGCTTACTATTCTTTAGGTTTTTTAATTCACATTTTTCCCTTTTAGGACCCCAAATAATTGAAAATTGCCAATGGGATGTTCCTTTCTTAATGTGTCTAGACAAGAAATTTCCATCTGGTCAGATGCCAGTGGATATAGCCAGACAAGAAAAAAGTCAAGCCTGGTATTCAGGGCTGGACCTGGTACAGGCCAGTTCCCCCAATAGTTTGGGTTCAATTTTAGAACAAAATGAGACTCTCATAGGTTATTCAACAGTTAACAAAATACGGCTTATTTATTCACAGGAAGAGAAAAATATTTACCAAGAATATGCGTTGGCACCCTGAGTTGATTCAGCATTGTAAAGTTATTTTATCTGAATTCCCATCAGAGAGAGTATCCCACTAGTGCCTAGAGAATGTCAACAGCCTGAATTTTTAGTCTTTTGAGTCAATCAAATCTCAAAGATGGTATTGATACCTCTTAAATAAAACACTAGACTTACTTGCAAGGGAATAAGGATTAGGATATTGCTTCTACCACACTTAAGATTCCATCCTCTGGATGTCCATAGATCCCTTCCACAAAGTAAGGTGAATCAATCTTAATAAGCACAGTGGTAAAAGTCTCAATGGACTTCACTTTATTATAAAGAATTAATAAGGACTAGCATCACTAATGATCTCCTACAAATTATTATATCAAATATCTATGACTCTGCCAAGTGTAAGTTGATGGGCTTAGTGAGTAGCTCTGTGAAAAAGAAATCATGTTATATCCACTCCTTCTGGTGATAATAAGCTTTCCAAAACTTAGCACAGCTAGCTCTGTGATAGCCACAAACTTTGAAGAGATTGAAATATTTTTGTTGAGTTGTGGTACAATGGAAAAAGCACTAGCTTTGGAGTTAAAGAACCTGCATTCAAATCCTGCCTCTGCTTTTTACCTGGGTAACCACTGGTCAAATCACTTGTGCTTCTTAGTCTCAGTTTCCTCATCTGTAAAATGAGGAGTGTGGTAGCAGTAAAAATATGTATAATAATATGCCATAGTTTCTTCCTGATAGGCAAAGCTAGTTTTGCATTTAAAAGGAAGTAAAACTAACCCTGATTTAATTGACTCAGAGGACTAAGGTCAGACTTTTGACAAAATCTCTAGTGTCTAAAGTACAAAAACCAGGTTATATACAATCAAGAACTCTTCCCTCACAATTGACACATGGAGACCAGTGCTTGACCATAGCCAAAAACTATGGCAGAGAAACTATTCTTGATGTATATTCTTTTGTTGACTGTCAGATTGACTTCAAATATCTCCTTTTCTTTCAGTCCAGAAGCTGAACCAACAGATTGACCCAAATGGGAACTGAATTAGATAGTCTCTGAAGTCTACTGAGGTCACTTTAGAGCTAAATCTTTGATTCTTTGGGAATAGCCTTAAGTTACACCATACATATATGGAATATAAATTGTTTTTTAAGAAAGGAAGGAAGGAAGGAAGGAAAAATTTAAGGATCACAGATTTAGAACTTCATTTTAGATTGGCTATCTGATAGCATTTGGGTCCACAGAAGATAATAATTTGCTAGTCTTTTGTCTTTTATACCAGCTACCATTACTGACCTGAGCTTTCTTTCCCAAAGGTCAGTTTGGAATTTCTTTAGACAGAAAAGATATTCTCAGCAAATTGGATAGATTGTCAGCATTTACAATGACATAGTGACCTTTTTAAATCTAAATTAAACAGCCTAGAATTGCTTCACTCAGCATAATCAGTCTGGAAAAGCAAATTATTGAAAACAGAGATTAATGCCTTCCCTTGCTGATAAGGCATGAAGTCTTTTACTATAAAAAAATTTCTTCAACAATGATCTTTCTGATTTTACAGTATCCTATTTCTTTCTTTTTTAACAGAGGCTGGGTGGTAGAGTAGAAAAAGTATTCAATTTGGAGTCACAAGAATTCTGTTCAAAACTCATGTCTGTAACTTACTATTTACGTATCCTGGAGTAGATCTTTTTATTTTAATCTGGACCTCTTGTTTCTACATCGTAAAGTGAGGCAATTTAATAAGAAGAAAAGTACAATTTAAACCAACCACAAAATTCCACCTCATACCCCTCAGAATGAATGGAGGCAGAATGATTTAAGCAGAATTAGGAAAAACAATTTATACAATAAAAACAACATTTTAAAAACAAAACTTGAAAATCTTTAGAACTCTGATCAGATATGGCAATGACCAAACACAACTCCATAGGACGTGATGAAGTATCTCCTGGCAGAAAGGTGATGTACTAACCATGTAAAATGAGAAATTTTCCTTTATGGCTGGTATGAGAATTTATTTTACTTAACTATGTAGGTTTGTTATAAAGATTTTAATTAAGAATATTGCTCATGATCATTGTACATGGCATGATCAATATTATAGGAAGATCAATTCTGATGAACGTGACTCTTTCCAACAATGAGATGATTGATGCCAGTTCCAATGATCTTGTGATGAAGAGATCTGCACCCAGAGGGAGGACTGTGAGAACTGAATAAGGATCACAACATAACATTCTCACTCTTTTTGTTCACTTGCATTTTATTTTCTTACTCATTTTCTTTCCTTTTTGATCTGATTTTTCTTGTGCAGCAAGAGAATTGTATAAATATATTTATACATATTGGATTTAACATATATTTTAACATGTATAACAGATATTATTAGCTTGCTTGCCATCCGGGGGAGGGGGGAGGGAAAAGGAGGGGAAAATCTGAAACACAAGGCTATGCAAGAATATTGCTCATGGCAACAAGTAAATAACAAAACAAACCACCCAAAAGTCAGTTGGGACATAGATCTAGGCTGGTGAGCTATGAATTACCCAATGGGAGAGGAGTCTGAGATCCTTTGAGATCCAGCTTCCAGGAAATCACAATTATTGGGGAGGGAGTCAGTAAGTGAATAATAAGGAAAACAAGGGAAGGCAAGCAATAGACTGAATGCACTGAAGACTTCAGGAGGAAGAAATCCCAAAGATCTTGAACATAAACAGATAAATTAACAGTAAAAAAAAAACCACTAATAACAGAGGGAACTGTGACCTCCAGATTCAGTAAATGAGTTCAGGAAATTAAGAAAGTCATTAATTGATCACATGAGAAACAAGATGGTGGACTTGACCTTGTTTAATCCCTGCAACTCTTCAAAACCTCTCCAAAAACTCTCTCAAACCTCTCTAAAACAAATAATGAGCCAAATATAAAACTACTTCAGCTATCTCCATGATTTGGGATACCCAAAATTTAAAAGAAAGTTTTAAAAAACCTCATGAGGGGCAGCTAGGTGACACAATGGATAGAGCATCAGCCCTGAAGTCAGGAGGACCTGAGTTCAATCTGATCTCAGATACTTAACACTTCCTAGCTGTGTGACCCTGGGCAAGTCACTTAATTCCAGTTGCCTCAGGAAAAAAAAACCTTATGAATTGACACTTGCTGTCTCTGACCTCATTCAGAAGTCTTCCCTCACCTCCTACACTCCAGCAGTGAGGTACTAATGTTGAAGGGTGAGATACCCTAACAGCAATGGGGGTCCCCAGGTGGGTGTCGTAAGTTTTGGGAAAGAATTTGCAGTCCCAGTTTCCAAGAGAGGTTTGGCAAAAATCGGTTTATTTTTACTGAAAAGTTCTTTCTCTCAGTGGGCCCCTTCCTGATTAGGAAGATAGCAAAGATTGGAATACAGATCTTTGATTTTATTTAGCTTTCTGTGGCTTGGGGCTAAGGAGCAATTTGAGGGACTAATTTCCAAATCAATAAAGGGGGGTAATTGTTTCCCAGGCCAAAATAATTTCCAGATCAATTGAAAGTGGGAGTTTCCTGTGGGAACCAAGTAGAAGGGTGGGGAGGAGTTGAAATTCAGGGTTTTTCTAACCCAGGCCCACCCCTCCAAAGATCAGGGGGACATAGAGTCTATTACATCACTAACAGATCCAAGTGTATGACACAGGCTTACATCAAAATCCACCTCTGCATCCCAGTCTTCCCTTCCTCTTTCCAGGACTATGGAGACCTCTACTCCAGGCTCAGGTCTCAACAGCCAATTTGGCCAAAGCCCTTTAGGAATAAAAGCTTGCTTGGGGTTACTACCTAAAAGCACCAGTGCTGCAAAGCTCTGCTTTTCCAGTGCTGAGTCAGAGAACTAAAAAACAGAGGAAGAGGGACAAATCACCAAGACAGAACATTGTGTGGGGAGGAGCCTGTACTACATCCAAATGAGGCCAGTGACCACCCAGAAGTCAGTTAGGGCATAGATCTAGGCTGATGAACTATGAAGTTCCCAGTGGGAGAGGAGGCTGAGACACTTTAAGATCCAGCTTCCAGGGAAATCACAATCAGAGGGAAAGAAATCAATTAGTGAGTCATAATGAAAATAAGGGAGAGGGTCAGGGAATAGACTAAAGATTCTGAAGACTTCAGGAAGAAGAATTTCAAAGAAATTGAACATAGATAAATCAACAGGAAAAATATTAATAAAGAAGGAACTATAACCTCCAGATTCAGTAAATGAGTTCAGTTATGTATGAATAAATGCTGCAAAATAAAGAAAAATTATCCAAACTGATAGGACATAGGACCCTATAGAATTTTAGGAACACATGGAATCACAACACTATTTCTGAGTGGTTCAAAAGATAAATGAGAAGTATAAAAGCAGGATTTATGTCCTACACAGAAAAAAATAAACAATACAAAAAAATTGAATCTTCAATGACAAACTTCATCAAAGAAACAGAAAAGAGAACAGTAGATTGGGAATGCAAACATACAAAAGGGAAGGACAACCTGGGAGAAGCAAAAAAAAAAAATTTAACATTTAAAGAAAATAGGCTCATTATGCAAGCAAAAACATACTAAAATTAAAAATATGTTGTGCAGAGACTGCCTAAGGATCACAGGTCTCCCAGAAGAACAAGAGAGGTGGGGGAAATCCTTAAACCATAACCAAGAAAATAATAGAAGAAAACAGCCCAAAACATCTAAACATAGGAAATTAAATTCCAATAGAAAATATTCATAGATCATATCCAGAAAAGAAAAAGAAAAAAAAAACCTCAAGGCTGCAAACTCCAAAACAATAGTGGCTAAATTTAACAATTCAATTCATAAATACCAAGTTCTGAAAGTCATCAGGGAAAAGATCTTCAAATACAAAGGAAAAGACATTCAAATAATGCAAGGCTATTCAACACCCACTATAAAAGGGAGGAAGGAATGGAATAATGTGTTCCAAAGACCAATTGATCTTAGGACACAGATCAGTTTGACTTAATCTGTAAATCTGAGTTTAACCATACAGAACAAAAGACAGATATTAAAGATTAAAGAAGATTTTGAAACAATTTTAGGAAGAAAATTGGAACTGAAAAGATTATTTGCCTTTCAAGCAACAGAAATTTAGAAGTGAATAAATGAAGTAGGCAAGGATGATAATAGGCACTGATGGACAATAGGAAAACTACTAAGAGACTTCTTTCTAAATGTACACAAAGATACTGGAATGAAGGTGAAAACCTGGTAGAGGGAACACTGAAAGGGCATTACGGACAAAACATGGTGACCTGTCTACAAGTTCATGCTTCTTTTGTGGGATTACATTATAAAGTGGGAGAGTACTTAAGCAAGATGGGAAAAAGGGAGCAGGAGAATAGAAAGGTGTCCATGGTGTTTCTGAGATGAAATCAAGAATTAGAAATGATGGGAAGGTGACCTCTATGATCTCAAAATAGAAGAACCTACAAGGAAGTTGGTAAAGAAGCATAAGAAAAGAGGAGGAACAGAAGAAGGTTTTCCTTTCCAGGTCAGAGGAGGTTCCTCTGATGAATTCATCTATGGGTGAAAACAAGCAGTTGCTTTCATTAGATAAGGCCTAGAGAACCTGATGCTTGAAATGTCTATTTGTAAAGGATGGATTGACACTTCTGGGAACAACCATCATCAAGGGGGAAACGTATACAGAAAGGAGATTTTCAGACAAATATAAAAGGGAAAAAGTCAAGAAAAGAGGGTGTACATCAGTGTTGGGCTTCATTATCAGGAACATAGTGAGGAAAGAACCCTAACATGGGGCAGCATCCTCTCAGACACTTGAAAAAATTGTTTTGGAATCAAAACATAAACCCTATAAGGCAGTAACAGAAAGAGCCCAGAGGAGGGAACCTAGAATGGATACTTTGGAAACTTTGATTATATAAAGAATGCCAAGAAGAGAGAGAGAGACCAGATCATTATAGAGGTCTTGAATCAGAAAATAGGGGTTTAGAGTAAACAGAAGTTGGATAATGAAGAAAATGAGAGAAAAAAAATTTTGGAAGGGGATGCAAAAAATGTAAAAGGTAAGGAATAAGACTCAACTAAAAGGGAGAACAGGAAGGGAGAATATCATATGAGAAGAGGGGATTGGAAGACATTTTTAAAATGTCATTGGAGGGGTAGCTAGGTGGCGCAGTGGACAGAGCACCAGCCCTAAAGTCAGGAGAACCTGAGTTCAAATTTGACCTCAGACACAACACTTCCTAGCTGTATGACAAGTCATTTAACTCCAATTGCCTTAGGGAAAAATGTCATTGGAAACAGTCACCTTAAAAATACTATCAAGCAAACTTACTGAAAGAACATAATACTATGTCTACAGAAGAAGAGGGAATTCGAACCCAAACAGAAAACGTTAAAGGCATCCAAGAAAAGAAGGGAAGTTGTCAAATGGGGAGGGAGGGGGGAATTCTTTTTTTAATTAATTAATTTATTTGTTTATTATTAAACTTATTATTTGCAAAACATATGTGTGGGTATGCAAAACATGAAGAATATATGTATTCTTCAACATTTTCCCTTACAAAGGTTTCTGTTACAAATTTTCCCCCCTAGTCCCCACCCCTCCCCTAGATGGTAGGATATCCACTACATGTTAATTATGTTAAAATACTTGACAAATCAAATATATGTATACAAATTTTCAAACTTATTGTTGTGCAAGAAAAATAGTATCTACACAAAAGACATATCAGATAAAGGAAACACAATGTAAGCAAACATCAATCAAGGAGTATGAGAATATTATATTGTGGTCCACATTTCACTTCCCTCTCTCTGGATGTATATGGTTCTTTACTGACCAATTGGAACTGGTTTGAGACATTTCATTGTTGAAGAGAGCCATGTCCATCAGAATTGATCATCATATAGTCTTCTTGTTGCTGTGTACAATGATCTCCTGGTTCTGCTCATTTCACTCAGCATCAGTTCATGTAACTCTCTCCAGGCCTCTCTGAAATCATCCTGCTGGTCATTTCTTACAGAACAATAATATTCCATGACATTCATATACCATAATTTATTCAGCCATTCTCCAATTGATGGGCATATATCCATTTTCCAATTTCTAGCCACTACAAAAAGGGCTGCCACAAACATTCTTGCACATGTGGGTCCCTTTCCTTCCTTTATGATTTCTTTGGGATATAAATCCAATAGAAATGCTGCTGGGTCAAAGGGTATGCACAGTTTGATAACTTTTTGAGCATAGTTCCAAATTGCTCTCCAGAATGGCTGGATCCATTCACAGTTCCACCAACAATGTATCAGTGTCCCAGCTTGAGGGGGAAATTTTTTGTATCAATTTCTCTAACAAGGATATGTGATATATATAATATGTAAATATAAAATATGTAAAAGTATATATAACTACAAAGGATATAAATAAACAGTTCTCAAAAAATTATATTCATAGCTATCTTAAAAAATTCTTCAAGCTGCTAATAATAAGAAAAATGCACACTAAAACAACCCTGAAATTTTATATCTTGCAAATTATCAAAAATGACCCCACCTCACATCCTCCCCCCCAAAAAAAAAATTAGTCAATGCTGAAAAGATTTTGGAAAGATGGGCATGCTAATACATTCTTAGTGGATCTGGGAAATAGCACAACCATTTTGGAAAGTGATTTGGAATTATGCAGTGAATAAAAGGTTCATACAATTCACACCAGAGTTTCCATTCCTGAGTTCATACCCCAAAGAAGAAGAAATGATGACTCACAAACCTGGAAGCTAAAATACATGTCTGGGCTTGGGTAATTTTTGTCTGGGCTTGTGGCCCTGGCTGTCTTTCCTGTTATATTTCTTTCCTGAATGCAGGTGACCAAAAGCAATCTTAAAGTGCATATATGTACAGTCTTGAAGGCAACATTATGAATTTGAGAGACCAGAGATTCTGGTCTTCTTGCTAGAGATGAACGATACGAAAGGGAGTTTCTGCCTAGGAAAGGATTACCCCAGACAAGGGGAGTAGCTGAATTGCTGGCCTGGTTTTCCAGAAGATAAGAACATAGAGCAATCATGTGGACAGTGCAGAGGGGAGGTTAAGAAATGTCTATTAAGTAGTCCCATGAATTGCTTTTTGTTCTGATGTTTAAATTTCAGCCTACTAGGTGGGAGTAACAGTAGTTACATGTCACTATATCCTCTTTTAAGTCTTTGTTAATGAATCTTTTGTGCATTTTTTAAGGGAAGAAGGAAGGATTAAAGAAAATAAATAGCTGTGTTTTGTCCAATTGGTATTGTACACTGAGTAACTGGATTTTTCCTTTTGGGGATTCTAAGACATGTCAACTTTAAGTTTTACATAAATCTTTCCTGGGACTCAGGATGGAATTATAAATAATCAAAGAATCATGAGAGGGCAGGAACTCCCAGAACAGAAGCAGGTACCTGAGCAAAAGGCCTCTTATTGTAGAAACACTAAGTGCATCGCCACCAAATGCACTTTCAGCCCAGGCCCTTGGCCATCAGTGAGGGGAGAAATCATTGTGGAAAGAGTGCTCACTTTTTTACCAGCATCTCTAGCAACAACTGATAACAAACTGCCACCAGCAGATAAGTATGAGTCCTGAGAGTGGCAATATCTCTGAGGTCATGGGTCCTGCTTCTAGTCCAGCCCCTACAGCCGTCATTAAGGGAAACAATTATGGGGAAAAGGGGCCAGACAAATGTCTACTAACTGCCACACACAAGAGAAGGAAACCAGCCTAATTGGAATAGCAAGGGACCCCAAGAGAAAATCAAAAAGCAACATGTCCCAGGCAAATTAAAGCACCATTAAGACCATGACCACCATCTCCTCTTACAAGCCAGTAGAGAAGCTTAAGAACCCTGTTCCCAAGAGCCTTTCAAATCGCAAGGCTTCTAGCCCAGTAACCCCTGGAGATGCAGTTGCTATTGCTACAACCAATGAAGACCCAGAAAATTATGGCTCTCCAAGTCCTTGGTATTTTCAAATGGTTCAATATCAGAAACTGATATGCTTTTCTACCAATGGAAATAGGTTTTAAAAAAAGGAATTAACAATTTGCTTTGTTAATGTACTCAAAAGAATATTTGAGACTTTGACAACCTTCCATACTCGTTGTTTCCCCCGTTAGAATGGGATTTCTCTGAGAGCTTTTTTGTAATCCCAGTGTTTTTCACATAGTAAACACTTGATAAGTGCTTTATTTTGTTGTCATTCATTTACCAGACTTTTTTTCCACACTTCAAGGAAGCAGCTTAAATAGTCCACCTATAATCTACAGACAAGAAAAGATTGTGAATGGATTGCTCTTTTTTATAGTTCTACTGAGTGACTTTATATTTGTTCCTAGAGGAAATAGGGAACCACCACAGTTTATTAAATGTGAGTTTGACATTTCCTTGGTTCTGGTTCTGAGCTGCCAGATCCCTCTGTGGAATGTTAAATTGAGTTCGTATTCCCTTACATTTGAGCCATGTCTGACATCAATTGTCCACCTGCAATTGATAAGCAATTCCTTTTTTGGAAACCACATCCAGGACTCAAATTTATTTATCCTATAATCACCAAGGAGTCTGACTACCTCCCTTTTGAGCAACTATTACAACCTATCATTTTTGCAGAATCCCTATCATTTTCTTGGGCACATTGACAAGTTACCCAGTTTTTCTCACCTACTTGTTATGGGATACTAGATAGTCCACCAAATCACTATCTTTTTCCCCCTGGAAATCAAGATTTTACATTAGAACTCTTGATTGACCCCAATATGAGTAATCCCATCTTGATAAGTAAGACTCAACCTCTCTACCTGTGCTTTGTTATTACTATTATCCATCTATTTTCCAAGCACTGATCTTTTGATCACTTATTTTGGAGAAACTTTTCAAACTAATAGGCAAAATCAAAGATCTGTCCTCCCTTCTGTAGAAGGATCTCAAGAAATGTTCCATAGCTATTCCATACACTTTATGTACCAACAAATTTGTTATTCAGAACCTGCAGGCAATCACAACATTTCAACTTAAGGGATGATATTGTGATGGAACATATGAAACTAAAAGCATGTGTGGCTCTCTACTATGTTCCTCAGCACTCGTCCCTATCACTCCTACTTTATTTCTGTGACATATCCTAGGCAGGATTCAAAGGATTTCTCTCCTAATGAAGGAACTAGCCCCATGAAAAATAACAGTTTTCTTTGTTGAATCTTTTACACTAATATTGGCAAACTGAAACCATCTTCCTGTGACTAGCTATTGCCAATATTACCATCAGTTAATATCTACTAAGGAAAGCATAACCATTGCCATCATTGCCAGGGCCATCAGCAACTGAAAATAGTGTGACTTCTGGGGCATTGCCTGCTCTTCTGAGTAAACATTACATTTATCAGTCCATCTTCCTTTTATCATGAAGACTTTAAACTTGTTCAGCACTTCCTGGTCAGCAGATTTCATAATTATCTTCTAAGTAACCTTTTCAACTTATCTTCTTGGAGATCTTGGAATTCTCTATCATTTCAGATAGCTCACAGAGTATATCTATTGCTTCTTCTTCTGACCTGCCTTTAGTCAGGAGCTGACATTCTACCTATCCTTCCCAACCCCCCCTCCCAACCAATGTATGAAGAGCATAGTATAAAGTCCTTGAAATAACATCATCATCACAACTGATTTTTTTTCTTTAGAGCTACAATTTTATCAGTGTCAATAACTACTAGTGAAGAAATTCTTTCTACCAATTTACACCAATACCTGTTTTACATCTTACATTCTTAGAGAGTAGCCTATAGAATGGGGAATTAAGAAGGCCCAAGATCACACTCTCAAAATGTATCAAAGGCAAGAAAAAAGAACTCATTTTCCTGATAGCAAGTGTGGCCCCTAGGGAAGGGGAGGGGAATAGACATTTATATAGTACTTTCTAGTGCCAAACTGGACTGAGATTTTAAAATATTATTTCATTTGATCTTCACAACATCACTCTCAGGAAGAGTCTGACAATATGTGCATTGTTCTGTACCTTAAGTCTCCAACCCCTAAAAAAAAAAAGGAAGAGGGAAATGTACATTTTGGCATCTCTTTTTCAGGGCAAAGAGTGGTAATTATAATTACAAAACAATTGATTTCACTTTGTGTTATGGTTCTTTTCATTTGTATTGATGTAGTCATTGTTTACCTTGGTTTCTTGGTTCTACTTTATTTTGCATCAATCTATATGCAAATGAATCACTTCCCCTTTTTTCTATATTCTTTCTGTCCCTCTTTTTTACAACATAACAATGTTCTATCACATCTATTTACATCTAGGTTTAGGTATTACCCAATTAATAAAGCACCTACTAGTTTCAATTCTTTTCTACCATTAAAAAAATATTGCCATAAATATGTTTGGTATATATGGGATAGTGAAATCTTTTTTATCTGCTTGCATGCAGAAAAAATTTTTTTGGAATTATGATTTCTTTTAGTCTTATAATTTAGATACCACATGGTCAAGTTTGGTTTTCCCCACTCTTATATAATTTTCTATAAGTTACTGGGATCTTCCCCTAGCTCTAGGAGAATGGGTAATTCTCAAAACAATTATTAGCACTTGAATTATCTCTTTCTTGAGATGATTGCCATCTCCCAGGTTCAATGAATTTATGTCATCCTTTGGCTAATAATTATAAGAATATGCCCAACTATAATAACAGACACTTGTATATAAATCTACTGCGATTGCTTAATGTGTATTAAGACCCATTTTGAGTTAAAAGACTCTTCACATATATCCTAGTTAGTAAGCATCTTCTACTTAACCCCCTAAAAAAATTTCAAACTGATCAAAAAGTGAAACTTCATTAATAAATACATCAAAGTAGAATCAATTTTCTATGCAAACAAAAACAAGTTTCAAATTGCATTGCTACTAAAGATCCATCCTGTAACTCTTACACAGATGATCATGTTCCTATAAGAAAATCAGTGAGTTAACAATGGACTAAGAGATTCACAAGCCCAGAGGAGCATCACCCTTTCTTGAGAACATCTAGAGGAATTCTGTCAGTATTTGCATTCCTAGTATTCATTATCTAACCAGGTCCTTCAATAAACTCCACTAAGATACTTGTGAGTCATTGTATTTGTTCTGAGGTCAGATTTTAGTAACACAACAGCAATGTTCCCCAAATAGCAATTCAGTGAGATATTTACTGCTAAATGTTGAGGAATGGGTAGAAGAAACTGATCATTCTTGTAACCTCCTGAATTAGCTCCTAAAACTTAAGTTTTCCAGACTTTGGGATTACAAAGACAAAATTGAAAAATTATCCCTACCCTAAGGAATTTATAATCCACTGGGAAATAAAACATGCATGGTAGAGTATGTGTGTGTATGTGTGTATATATGTGTGTGTGTGTATATGTGTGTGTGTGTGTGTGTATATACAGAGAGAGAGAGAGAGAGAGAGAGAGAGAGAGAGAGAGAGAGAGAGAAGGGGGCTTGTTTGTGTATCTGCATGTCTCTGTGTGGCCAAGCCCCATTTGCTCATTTTGGGTCCTAATTGGCTCAGATTGAATATAAATAACAGTCATTTCTGCTTTTCCCAGAAATCTGAGATTCTTCCCCCACCAGAAACATTTATTTATTTATTTAGATTTTTTTTTGGGGGGGAGAGGGGGACTAGGTGAAAGAGGAGATTCTTTGGCTCAATTGCTGTCTATCCTGAATAGGTGTGAGCTCAATCAAACTGAGACTTGTCAAAGACCTTAGCTTAAACAGTCCAAGGTCTCCCATTCCATCCAGGTCCACTTCCAGTCCTCTTAACCTGTATCTTGCCACTGAACCCAGGTGGCTCTAGAGGGGAAAGTGAGACAGGTGACCTTGCACAGCCCTTCCTCACCTTCTTGATGTTATGGTCCTCTTTGAAAATGAAGGACAAAAAACAACAACATAATGTCCCTCTGTTTCCTTGGTAGGAACTGTAAGTCAGAAAAATGAAGAATCATTCAGAATATATTCTGTGAATTTGTGAATTTGAAAGTTTTGTACTACCCACATTGCAATACAAGAATAACTACTTTTGTTGCTGGCAGATATGTCAAGTTCTCAAGTAGAGAACAGGAACTTTGAATGCTTCCCTAAGTTTTTATTTTTGTTCCAGCTTTATTCATTTGCCAAAAAAAAAGAGAATCTTAAGAGCTAGGGCAACCTGGTCATTCTAGTCTACATCTTGTTCTGGCATATTTTGAGTGAGTGATGTCCCCAAAATGGATTTTGAGGACATAGACTCAGTATCAAAGTTTTTTAAAGAGTTAAAGGGAATTTTCTAATCCGAATTAAGATAGTTGTCTAGGAATAAGGACACTGAGTCAACACTAGGGGAAAATATATCAAAAGAACGTATGATCTCAGCCTAGAGTATTCTATTCATTTTTACCAGCTGTCTGGTAAAATAATTATTGTGGCTTATAATTTCAATTTTGCACTAAAAAACCTAGTTCAAGAAGAAAATTTTTAAGTCACTATACCCTAGTAAAATGGTAGCAGAGAGAGTCCAAATAGATGAAATTAAACAAATGGCAGCAGAAAGGTAGTATAATGAGTCTAAGACCAGAGGGTACCCAACAAAAACAATTTGATTAAAATTAAAGATACATCACCCAGTAAAGATGATGGCATATGATGGCATTTCCAGAGGTCATCAACTACTTTAGGCCTTAGCCATATGTGTAGCCTGGCTATCAATGTAATTTCCATGTGTGTTCTTTTATGATAGTATTTTATTTTTCTAATTACATGTAAAGATAGTTTTCAACATTCATTTTTATATGATTTTGAGTTCCAAATTTTATTCTTTTTCTCTCCCTTACTCCCCCCTTCTCAAGACAGCAAGCAATATAATATAGGTTTGTGTTTCCTTATCACACACATTCTCCTTGTGGGTGCCTTCCACCTCCATTTCTGTTCAGATAAGGGACATGGCTAGCAACTATAAGAGTATCTGAGGGGTGAAGTGCTAGGTCATCATGGAGGCAGCAGGTCACTGAGAAAGGCCCTTCAAGACAAGGATGATATATGGGTGTGTTTTTTTTTCTCCTCTGAGAACTCTAGGCCACTTGTAATGAGTAGAAAACTTCTCAGTGTTTTTGCACAGAATTTTCAGTATCCAGTTCTCAAAAATACTTAGGTGAATTGGCTTGGCTCAGTGGAAAAATTATTAGACTTCTAATCAGGTGACCTGGGTTCAAATCCTATCTCTGACATTTAAGTTAGATACGTTATCATTGGCAAGTCACCACTTTCCTGAGGTTCAGTTTCTTCATATGCAAAATGAGGGTTATACTATTTAATAACCTACTCATAGGGCTAATGTAAGGGAATTGCTTTGTTTATAAATCTTAAACACTCTATGGAACTGAGTTACTCTCATTACCTTAACTTTGGGAATATTTAGGCCCATTCTAATAAAAACCCATAATTAGTATCCCTGGTAATAAATCCTTGGGCTATAATAGCTTTATTATCAAATAAAGTTAATGATTGGTCAGAATTTCCCAAGTCCAAGCTAAAAGTATATTAATAGTGTCACTCTGTTGAATATTTTCTGAGGCTTATTATCTCAATGAGGTCAGTGCCTGTGGTAGTTTACTCCTAAGCCAGTAGATCATTGACCAAAACTGTGCTTGGGGGACCATGTTAGTATTAGACAGTGAGCACATTTAAATTGTTTTATTGTAGCCATTTCCCTATAAAACAACTTGTATTTCTGTTGCCTTAATATACATAGGACAGAAAAATAGATGAATAAATGGTAGATTGAGAGAGACAGAGACAGAGACAGAAAGAGAGAAAGAGAGGAAAAGAGAGAGAGAGAGAGACAGAGAGACAGAGAGACAGAGAGACAGAGAGAGTTAACCTTTTTCCTGAGTTCTATTTAAGGAAAGACAAAGAGTTAGGTTTATTTCCTCTTAAGTGAAAGTATTTTTTCCTAATAAGGCAAACTACATGGAAGCACAGTTAGAACTGACTCAGGGTGGACTTAGGCAATGGAGGTTATAAAGGCAAAAAAAAAAATCCCCCCATAAATCAGGGAAAGCTGGCAAGGAATAATCACATAGTAGAGTCTGATCAGGTTATTAAGACAAAAATCTTATGTCAGGAGTAGGGTGGGGGTAATTGCATAGTGGTCTAATCAGGTTATCCCTGAGTTGGGTTGTTTTCAGAACTGGCAGTTGACATGAGTCAGTCTGAGTTGGTTATCTAAAATGACAAGGGGAATTCTGGATTCAGTATATCAATACCACAAAGAATTCAGATATTTGTGTTTGTGGCAGCCCTTTTTGTAATGGCTAGAAACTGGAAATTGAATAGATGCCCTTCAATTGGAGAATGGCTGAATAAATTATGGTATATGAATATTATGGAATATTATTGTTCTGTAAGAAATGACCAGCAAGATGATTTCAGAGAGACCTGGAGAGACTTACATGAACTGATGCTGAGTGAAATGAGCAGAACCAGGAGATCATTATACACGGCAACAACAGTACTCTATGACGATCAATTCTGATGGACATGGCTCTCTTCAACAATGAAATGTTTCAAACCACCTCCAATTGTTCACTGAAGAAAGCCATATACACCCAGAGAGAGGGATGTGAAATGTGGACCACAACATAACATTCTCATACTCCTTGATTGATGTTTGCTTACATTGTGTTTCCTTTATCTGATATATCGTTTGTGTAGACAAGATTTTTCTTGCACAGCAATGACAAGTTTGGAAATATGTATACATATATTCGATTTGCCAATATTTTAACATAATTAACATGTAGTGGATATCCTGCCATCTAGGGGAGGGGTGGAGAGTTGGGGGGAAAATTTGTAACGGAAAGCTATGTAAGGGTTATTGTTGAAGAATTACCCACACATATGTTATGCAAATAAAAAAATAATTAAAAAAAAGAATTCAGATATTTGAATACCGTAAGGAACTTCTGATGTGCTAGTACTGCAAAGAATCTCTGACGTGACCAGCATTTACCCAGTTTTACTTCTTGTTCTACTGGTTATGATTTTGATTCCAGATCAATCTGTTCTCTTCTGGATGGTTAGGGAAATCAAAGTGATTAGTAAAGTAATAATCATTAATTAATTGATTAAGTCATTCTATTTTCACAATAGATTGATAGGGCATAAAAGAAGGGACAACAACAATAAGAAAAAGAGCTTGTATTAAATACTTACTGTCCTATAGAGGCACTCTGCTGAGGCTTGGAGATACAATATAATTGAACAAGTCAATCCCTGACCTCAAGGAGCTTACATTCTAAAGCATGAAGACAACACACAAAGAGTGGTGAGGAGAATACATGCAGTTTTGGAACGTGGAGATGGCCAAGAAATGGAATAGAGCTTGGGTTGGCAAGATAAGGCAAAAGTTTACCTATGAGAACCAGAAATCCCACGACTAGAATCCAAATTTCCACAGGAAGAGGTGAGGATGGTGGTTAGAGAGCAGATAGTACCTTCCATAGGATCAAATAGGAATATCAGAATTTTGTACAAGAAAAATCACAAGCAAGTGATTTTTAGCTACAGCTCCTCAAAGTGAGCTTAGTCATTCCAATTTATTTGCAGCACTGACAACTTCAGTTCAAATCTGGTTTTATATACTTACTAACTGTGGATAAGTCCCTTAACCCTGTTTACTTCAATTTCTTTATCTCTAAAATGAGCTGGAGAAAGAAATGGCAGACCACTTCAGTATATCTGCCAAGAAAACATCATACTGATACAATATAGTTTTTAGGGGAAATATAGCAATAATTTTAAGGTCCCCCAATCTTAGAGTGCTATTGTTCTAACAATCTGTCAGTCAATGATTGTAAAAGTCGTCTGGCCTACGAATATAATAATATTTCTTCCTTTAGACTTTAGGGAAGTTTTATCAGTGATCCTAAGACTCTTTGACATTAGAGTGCTATTATTCTGACAATCTGTCAATGATTCTAAAGTCTTCTGGTCTAAAATCTTGTTTATTGTCAGATACATAATCGGCTGGTCAGTGATAACCAAATTTCTACCTCAGTTCTACCTCTAGGTCATAAAATTAGCATACCAGTGACATGAAGCACTTGATCTCTGTCTTTTTTCTATAAAATTATCTTCTTGCTCCTGATTCTTTGCTAAATTCTTTTGGAACTTAGCTGGCTTCAATTGGTATTAAAATTACAATAAACTTGCCCCTTGACTTGGAAATGGGTTTAAGCCAGCAAATTCTTTTGAGACTCTTCCTGACACCAGTCTGTGACCCCCAACCATTTGGGGTCCTTTCTTAATCTCAACAATACAGGGTCACTAAAAATCAGACATGAGTGAAGAATGACTGAACAACAAATATACTTTTACTTTATTGAGAAAATGAGCTAGTGTAGTGAATTGAATGTTAGGTCTAGAGTTAGGATGACCTGAGTTTCTAATCCTCCCCAAATATTTGGTAGACACGCTTGACTACTTGACTCTGGGAAGTCATTTAAATTCTTTGTACCTTAATTTCCTCAAATATAAAATGAAGGAGTTGGACTTAAGGCTTTATTCTATGACTATCCAACAATTCCAAGTCAAAATGTCTACTCCCAACAACTGTTCACTATTGATTCGCTTTTATTTCCTTCTAGTCTGAAATGGGAGTTCAGTGTTCTCTTTCAAGATGGTTATCAATCAAACAGTTCACCTAAACATGGTTTAAAATGGCCTTAGATAAAATCAATTTTTTGGATAGACTAACTAAAGTCCTACTTAAAATATCATTACTACTAGATAGCCAGGGTACTTTTGATCACTCCAAGTTCCCTAGAAAGCTAAATTTTTCTTCAGAACCAAAAGCTTGACCCATTGTGGATCTTTTTTTAGTAAAAAGGAAGGAAGGCTTTATTAAGCTCACAGTGGCAAGCACTAGGCTATGTACTTTACTAATATCTCATTTGATCTTTATAACATCCCTGTGAGGTAAGTACTATTATTATATCCATTTTAAAGTTAAGAAATTAAAGGAAATAGTGATTAAATGGCTTGCCCAGGGTCAGACAGCTATTAAATATCTGAGATAACATTTGAACTCAGGTCTTCCTAGATCCAAGCTGGTGTCATATCCACTGAACCATCTAACTACCTCTAGGCAGAGATGGGAATAGTAACTGGATTTGTGTTTTATTGATAAGAGAGAAATCCTTCAATGAGAGAGGATTTTTCATTTTCTCATAGAGAAACTCCTCCAACCAAAGCAGAACATCCCCTTCTCTGCAATTGAAAGCCTTTGAGAGTTACCTTTGAGAGCCTAAGTCAAGTGATTTGCCAAGGTCAAATGGCCAATGTTTGTCAGAGTTAGAACTTGAACCCAAATAGACCTGCTCAATATGTCAATCATTCTCCTCCCTCCCCCCATGAAAATTACACTCATTTTTCCTTAAAAGGTATTGATGCCCACCAATTATGGAATGGCTGAACAAGCTGTGGTATATAATGTGTGATAGAATATCATTGTGCTATAAGAAATAACAAGCAGGATGACCAGAAAAACCTGGAAAGATTTACATGAACTAATGAAAAGTGAAGTGAGAAGAATCAGGAGAACATTGTACACAGTAAAAGCAATATTATATGAAGAACTATGAGTGACAACTATTCTCAATACTACAGTGATTCAAAATAATTCCAAAGGACTCAGGATGAAACATACTATCAGCCTCCAGAGGAAAAACCTGATACTGTTTGAATACAGATTGAAACATGCATGTTGTTTTTCACTTTCTTATTTGTCTTCTCGGTCAAAATATCTAATATGGAAATGTTTCATATGATTGCACATGTGCAATCTATATCAGACTGCTTATTGTCTCAGGGAGGGGGGATGATAAGGAGGGAAGGAAGGATGGAATTTGGAACTCACTTTAAATTTGGAACTCAATACTTTTTTAATGTTAAAAATGGTTTTAATATGTAATTGGGAAGAAAATAAAATATTATGTTTTTTTAAGATATTAAGATCAATTCCCCTAGTCTTGGTTAATTCAGAGAACTAAAGGTTCATTTCATTGGCATGGTTACTGTTTGTTTAGTGGACCACGATGGGCTTCAGATAAGGGAGCTTCAATCAGCTGAACTGACTCAAAACATCCTTGATCCTTATCCTTATGGGATATCTCTCTCCTACTATAGCTAAGAAAATCTCTTTTGAACCGAATGATTCCTATGAGATTAGGGTCTCATTTTGATTCAATATCAAAACCAAGTCACCAAAGGACTGCCCTGAGTCAACCCAGCCCAAAAACTCACAAATATGCCTTTTTCCTATAATCTTCAGTTTATTCTTTCCTTCTTACTGGAATATATTCTCCCATTGTCTGTAGCCCAGAAAGCCTGGCTACCAAATGACAGAGTTTGCTCCCTTGTGATTTCTGAATGCTTTTCATGTTTTTCATATCAAATTCTTATGCCTCCAAGCAAGATGAAACAGAAATTACAACCAAGAAAATATTTGCATCAGGGATTTTACTTTTAATAAAACCAAAGTAGAAAAAAGATGACCCAAAGCTGCCAATATGACATGGCTCGTTATTATGGAATTCTCACCAATGAAGCTCTTTTTTGTCTCCAATTTTTTTTTTGGCTTAGCCAATTGGGATTAAGTGACTTGCCCAGGATCACACAGCTAAGACATATTAAGTGTCTGAGGTCAAATTTGAACTCAGGTCTTCCTGACTTCAGGGCTGGTGCTCTATCCACTACACCAACTAGCTGCCCTCTGTCTCCAAATTTCTTAAGAATAGACAATATATCTGTCATGCACAGAACTGGAGCTCCATTTATTTTATAAAGTTCCAGTACTAGACTCCTATATAGAGAGCTGGGAAAGACTGCCAAATTAATTATCTAAGACTCTTATCTTAATATTTGAGGACATTGCATAAAATTAAGTATATAAAGTAACATAAAAGGAAGTCAGTTATGTTGAAATTAAGCTCTAATTTTCCCCATTCAAGTTTACAAACACCCTGAAATCTATCCTTGTACTCCTTCAGTTTACATAAAAACCAAGTGAAAAGCCTCTGCTTTACAATTTTACCCTCATTTAGCTGTCAATTTCCTTTGGTGGGAACTAACATCACTTGCTGTTCTTAGCTTTTCCAACACTATTTATTTTGTGAAGGATTAGGAAAGAACAAAAGGCCTTTAAACTCAAAAGAATTATTTTCTCCCTTAAGTTGGTGATTCTCTATTTCATCATGAATGCTAGCTCCTTCTCCCCTGCAATCACAGACCAGGATGTATTTGGTCAGCACATCTATGCTTGGAGTCCCTAAACAATGGAAGGCCCTTCAATCTCCTACTCAACCATCAGACTCATACATACAGGGTCCAGGAGGTGACAGTTTCTAAGACTAAGGTCTCCTCCCAAACCAACTGCCTTTATTTGTGGATTCCACAGAGTTAGCCTAGAGGTAATTTTTTCTTCACTCAGGTCCAACCTCCATCCCTGAGATCAGGTCCAAAGATCTTCCCACATTGTTTTAGGAGAATAACTGCTTTATCCACCATTTATTTCTGCTGCTCTGAGGCAATGTTCTGTCTTTTTGTGGAGGAATTTTAGAGAGCCAAAAGTTTTCTGACCTACTCTATCATCTTCCCAGAATTTTCTCCCAATTCCCAAACTTTTCTAGGAATTATATAGTATTAAAGGATTATTTTTCTCTTTTACAATACTAATTTTCTCTCATTTGCCTCTTAAAATACTGTACTATTCAGACTTAGAAAATGTTTACTGTAGAACATTGGCTCCTATCCAAATCTTGTGCAAGTTTCAAAATATTTTGCTGTTGGTATGTGGAGTTTCTGATGTTACCTCCTTGCCACACCTTTTTACTCCTTGGAAACTTGCAAAAACTGGAAAAGAAAGGACAGTGTTCGTTTTTGTCCAAGTTTAAGGCCAAAAAAGAATGCTTCCCTTTCCCCTAACTCCCCTGGCAATGAAAGAGAACACTAAATGTCCAGCTAAGTAAAGTCTCACATTGTCTTTCCTTCCTACTGCTTTGTTTGTGACATGAAGCCAAGGCTATACTCACAGTTCAAAGGAAAGCATCTAAAGCCGTGGCTTTTATTTTAATCCCATTTGGGCAAACGGAAGACCAAACTAATAACTATCATTAGCTGATGGGAAGAAAGAGGGCATACCCCTGAAAGCTGTCAGGAAACCCCAGTTTAAAAAAAAGTATCATGTGTCTTCCACCATCACCTCAAACACTGAAGCTTCTACCCCTAGTCCAGTAACCTATGCCATTTATGCCGTAAATGGCACAGAAACTGATTTTAAATAGTTTGGAGGCAGACCACTTTTGGCCCTCTCATCTCTCATTGTTAATGCCCAACCGCTACTATTTTGAGGAACTACTGTCTGCATACCACCAATCTGGAGGTGTTGGTAGGTAACCCCAGTAATATCATCCCACTTTACCCACTGTAATTAAAGTTAGGACATCCCTCACTTCTTGAGAACTCAGACAACTACCTCCCCATTTGAAAAAGCTAAGCAGTCCCATGGATAAAGTGTTGAATTGATAGTCAAAAAGACCTGAGTTTGAATCCTGCCTTGAACATTTACTAATTGTGTAACACAGGTAAGTCATTTAACTACTCTCCATCTCAGTTCCTTCATCTATAAAAAAAATAGAGCTAAGAAGAGTACCCCATTTTACAAGGTTTTTTGAGGAGCAAATGAGATACATAAAGTGCTTTTCTAACTTTAAGCTCCCTCTAAATGTTTATTATTGCTGTTATGTAAGAAAAGTGAGTATTATTGTGAAAGATACCTCATATTCCTCTCAAGAATGCAGCCAAATTTTAGACCTGTCAGTCCAGGACACTAAAGAGGACTTGGAAGGTCTAGCACTGAGGAAGAACTCTATTGCTTTAGCACACAGCCATTGTGGAGCAAGGACACCCCTAACACTTTTATGGCAGAAAAGAATGCTTACAGTTAGATCCCTAGAAGGATCTCTAAAAATTGCTTGGGACAGTATATTCTCCACTCTGGAAATGGTCTTCTTAACAAAGAGTTAAAAAGCCAAGTAACAGGCTAGAGAAATGAATAAACAGAACAGAAAAAGCTTTTTCTTGCCTCCTTTATGGTAGATAATTTATACCATTCCACCTCTCTCAGTACATTTCTCTCTTCCCCCTTAATTTTATTTATTTTTTAGATTTTATCTCTTCATATTCAAATCACACCTGTTCCTTCTGTCTATATATACTCCTTTAAATGCCATAATAATTAGAAAGTTCTAATGAGTTACAAGTATCATCCCCCATAGAAAGTTACTATGGTAACAAGTAAAATCAAAATACACAGTAAGAAGATAATAAAATCAAAGTTCCTACATGCAAAGCCTCCAAGAAAAATAAGACTTGGTCTCAGGCCACGGAAGAGATCAGAAGGAATTTTGAAAATCAAGTAAGAGAGATAGAGGAAAAATTAGGAAGAGAATTGAGAGGAGGGCAAAAGGAAATACAAAAAGATAACAAGGAGGAAACTGCCTTAAAAAGCAAAACTGGCCAAATTGGAAAATAGGTACAAAAAGTCACTGAGGGAGATAATTTCTTGAAAATTAGAATAAGCAAATGGAAGCTAATGACTTTATGAGAAATCAAGAAATAATAAAATAAAACCAAAAGAATAAAGACATAGAAAGAATGTGAAATATCTCACTGGAAAAACAACACATGTTAAACAGATCCAGGGGAAATAATTCAAAAATTATTGGTGTACCTGAAAGCCATGATCCAAGAAAAAGAGCCTAGACATTATCTTTCAAGAAATCATCAAGGGAAACTGTCCTGAAATAGAAATGGAAAGAATCCCCTAATCATCTCCTGAAAGAGATTCCCAAATGAAAACTCCCAGAATATTATAGCCAAATTCTGGAACTCCCAGGTCAAGGAGAAAATATTTCAAGCTTCCAGAGAAAAAACAATTTAAGTTATTGGAGCCATAGTCAGGATAACACAAAATTTAGCAGCTTCTTAAAGGATCAGAGAGTTTAGAATATATTGCAGAGAACAATGGAGCTAGGATTACAAACAAAAATCACCTACCCAGCAAAAATGAATATAATCCTTCAAGGGAAAAGGTAGATAGTCAATGAAATAGAGGACTTTAAAGCATTCATGATGAAAAGACCAGAGCTGAATAGAAATTTTGATTTTCAAATACAGGACTCAGGAAAAAAATAAGGAGGTAATCAGGAAAGGGATATCATAAGGGACTTAATAAGGTTTATCTATTTTTCCTCCTAGATGGGAGGATGATACTTGTAACTCATTAGAATTTTCTCATTATTATGACAGTTAGAAGGAATAGATATAGACAGAGGGAACAAGTGTGAATTAAATATGAAGGAATATATCTTTAAAAAATTAAGAGAAATATACTGGGAGAATGGGAAATGGAGAGGTAGAATAGTATAAATTATCTGCCATAAAAGAGGCAAAAAAAAGCTTTTACAGTGGAGGGGAAGAAGGGAAAGGGAGGGGGAATGAGTCAACCTTATTCTCATCAGAATTGGCTCAAAGAAAAAAAATCATACCTACTCCACACATATATAGAAATCTATATTACCCTGCAGGAAAGTAGGAGGAAAAGAGAATATAGGAAAGAGGAAAGGTGATAGAAGAGAGGACATATTGGGGGAAAGAACTGATGAATAGCAAAATATTTTTGAGAAGGGTCAGAGTGAAAGGAGAGAGATAATAAACAGAGGAGAAATACAGTTAGCAATAATAATTGGAAAAATAATTTTGAAACAAATTTCCCTAAAGAAGGTCTCATTTCTCAAATGTATAGGGAACTGTGTCAAATTTATTTTTTAAAAAAACTATTCCCCAATTGATAAATTATCCAAAAACAGAATTAGGTACAAAGGGCTATGCAATAATGCATATCCTTTGACCTAATAATGCCACTACTAGGCATGAATACTAAAAGTATTTTTAAAGGAGGAAAGACTTATATGTACAATTTTTAGTACACCTCTCTTCTCAAGACAAAAAAAATGGAAATTTGGGGGATGCCCATTAATTAGGGAATGGCTGAATAAATTGTGGTATGTGTTTATGATGGAATATTATTGTTCTGTGGGAAATGATAAGTAGGATGTTCTCAGAAAAAAGTCCTCCATGAACTCAAGCAAAATGACATGTACTAAATACAAAGTCATAGTAATGCTGTGGGATGATCAACTGTGAATGACTTTGCTATTCTCAGCAATACAATGATCCAGGACTACTCTGAAGAACTTGTGATTAAAAGTGTTATTCATACCCAGAGAAAGTACTGATTGTATCTGAATATAGATTGAAACATACTCTTTTTTTAACTTTATTTTTCTTGAGGGTTTTTTTTTGAGGCATAGGGAAGAGATCTATATTTTCTTTCACAATGTGGTTTTTATGGAAATGTTGCATAATTTTTCATGGGCTTTCTTAAAGGGGAGTGGGGGTAGGAAGGAAGAGACAGAATCTGGAACTCAAAGTTTTAAAAACAAATGTAAAAAATTGTTTTACATGTAACTGGGGAAAATAAAAAATATTAAATATACGTATAAATATATCATGTCTACCACCACCATTGCTCCAAATGAGCAAGAATCATAACCTTAGTACATCAGTTCTTAAGGGTTATTGCCATGGTTTTACACAATAGGAATTTATAGTCATATATGTTAGAAATAGAAAAATGTTGAGAGCATCTGGTCCAGATATCTATCTAGAGGTAGAGTAAGGTTTATTATCCATGTTTCATGGCTAACATCAGTAACCAAATGAAGCAGCATATTTCAGATGATGGATTTGGAATAAAGAAAGACCTTGATTCTCTTTTTCCCTGTGTAACCTGAATCATTGAAGGGAATTTCCAAATAATCTACTTTTGTATTCTTTTATCCCTTGTTAGTTTTTATATAATCACTGTTTTCTAGTATAGCTTGGAATATGGTAGTGATGCCTTCCACCCTTTTACATTTTATTCTTTGGATTCCTTGAACTTTAATTTCTCCAAATTAATTTGTCATTATTTTGCTCCCTGCCTCATCTGCCTTCTACCATAACTAAGTGTTACATGGGCTCTTTCTTGAGAGAAACATAATAATTTCATGGGAGGTAAAGAATAAGAAGAGAAACTCCAATAAAGGATCCAACAGGATTCATACTATCCACATGAAAGGCACTGCTCTTTTTCTCCTTCTTTGATATTTGTTTTCACTAGAAAGAAATATCTCTTCTACTAGTCTGGAGCAATTGTATTATACTCAAATAAAAATGGGGGCCATTAATCCATACATAAAGATCCTTGTGGGCTATATGATAACAGTTTTAAAATGTAATATCTGTTTTGTTGTACTTTTATATATTTTGTTAAATATTTCCCAATTACATTTTAATTTATTTCTGGCTGTACTCAAAAGTGTTATGGGCCAATTATATGACACCTCTGGTCTAGAGAATTGTGACTAATTTTGGATCATTTTTATTTTCTACTTATTATTTCTCCTATCTATTTCTTTCAGAAAGCTAAGAATGCTATGGCAGCACAAACTGAAATATTTATGATCACTTCAGGAAAAACTGACCACTTCTCTACCTCACTTTGGGGACTGGTTCTGTCCTCCACCTTCCTCTGCTCACAGTTCTACCGTTACAGCTAACATCAAATATGAAAGTTTTACTAAATCCCACAGTTCTACCATTAGAATAGCTGGTAAATTCTTAATTATAACAATTGTTATGGGAGAAAAACAATTGTGAAGGGGAGAACAGAAAGCACAGGGGGGAACGGGAAACACCTGTGGGCAAACATCTTCCTCTAACAGAATAGTATGGGCCAAAAACTCCAGAGAAATGGGGCAGTTAACAAACAGCTACCTCCTCCTTCTGACTGAGAGCCAAAAAAGAAGGAAATTGTTCTAAGGGGCACCCAGGTCTGGTCTCACTGCTCAGTCACTCTTGGATCCCTATCAATTCCATCATTAATTATGGAAGACAGTTTTACATTGAAGCTGTCACCTAAAGGTCATTGCGAAGGACAGAAGAGTAAAGTGCTTGACTCTGACAAAGTATACACAAGAACAAGAGAGAGGAAGGAACTTTGAAACCTCTTGGCCTAACTTCTCCCTTCTTTCAGAAATGTCCACAAAAACTCTTCCCAGAAGTCCCTGTTCCCCCCCCCCCGTACTTTTTTTTCAGTTTGTTTCCCCCTAGTAGAATGTAAATTTCCCAAGAATCTTGCACAGTATCTGGCACATAGAAATTGTTTATTAAATATTTCTTGAATTGAAGTAAATTGTTGCTCTGTATTAGAAAATTAAAATGCTAATGATGGTCAAATACCAAGGAGAGTTTGGAGGTGAATGTCTCTTTCTGTTGGCCTGGATGTTTTTCTCTCACAGTGTCTTTCTTCTTTACAAATTTATTTTATTTTTAATTTATAGATAAAACAAGCATTTCCATAACATAGTATTATAAAAAAGGTAATTATACATGAAACTGAAAATCTATTATGTACAACCTGCTATTCCTTTTAAATATATAATAGTTATTATGGAAATTTCTTTTTTTCTTCCTTTTGCCCATCCTTCCCTAGAGATGGCTATCATTATGCAAATAGGCATACAGGTATACACATACACACACACACACACACACACACACACACACACATATATATATATATATATACATATATATATACATATATATATATCTTCATGTATCCTTTATTTTCCATTTGTGTATTTATAATAATCAAAATGACTAGTCACTCAAAGTCATTCTTAAAATGATAACACTATTAGTTTATATAATGTTCTCTTATCTCTCTTTTTTCTTTTTATTATTTATTCCATAAGATAGAGTGCCAGGCCTGAATTAAAGACTCATCTTCCTAAATTTAAATCTCAGGCCCTTATGTGATCCTCAGCAAGTCATTTAATTCCTGTTTGCCTCAGTTTCCTCATCTGTAAAATGAGTTGAAGAAGGCAATGGCAAACCACACCAGTGTCTTTGCCAAGAAAGCCCCATAGAGAGTCATAAAGAGTCTGACCTGACTGATATGACTAAACAATATATTTACTCTTTGGGAAAGGAAAATATATGGCTAAGAATGTAATTTTTATCAGTTTCTGAATCAGATATAAATGTAGTCCCAATGTGTTCTAATGAATCTTAGCTGAAGGTAATAATGTTAGCAATTTAGTGTTTGATAAACCCAAAGACCCCAGCTTTTGGGATAAATACTCACTATTCAGCAAAAACTGCTGGGAAAATTGGAAACTAGTGTGGAAGAAATTAAGGCTGGACCCACACCTAACACTGCACACCAAGATAAGATCTAAATGGGTTCATGATCTAGATATAAAGAGTGATATTGTAAGCAAATTAGAGGAACATAGTATAGTTTACCTCTCAGACCTGTGGAGATGGAATAAATTTATGTCCAAAGAAGATCTGGAACTCCTAATTGAACACCAGATAGATAATTTTGATTATATTAAGTTTAAAAGTTTCTGTACAAACAAAACTAATGCAGACAAGATTAGGAGGGAAGCATCAAATTGGGAAATCATCTTTACATTTAAGGGTTCTGATAAAGGTCTCATCTCTAAGATATATAGAGAATTGTCTCACATTTATAAGAATTCAAGCCATTCTCCAATTGATAAATGGTCAAAGGATATGAACAGACAATTTTCAGATGATGAAATTAAAACTATTTATAATCATATGAAAAGATGCTCCAAATCTCTATTGATCAGAGAAATGCAAATTAAGACAACTCTGAGGTACCACTACATACCTGTCAGATTGACTAAAATGACAGGAAAAGATAAAGATGAATGTTGGAGGGGATGTGGGAAGACTGGGACACTGATGCATTGTTGGTGGAGCTGTGAATGGATCCAACCATTCTGGAGAGCAATTTGGAGCTATGCTCAAAAAGTTATCAAACTGTGCATACCCTTTGACCCAGCAGTGTTTCTATTGGGCTTATATCCCAAAAAAATCATAAAAGAAGGAAAGGACCCTACATGTGCAAAAATGTTTGTGGCAGCTCTTTTTGTAGTGGCTAGAAACTGAAAATTGAATGGATGCCCATCAATTGGAGAGTGGCTGAATAAATTATGGTATATGGATGTTATGGAATATTATTGCTCTGTAAGAAACGACCAGCAGGACGATTTCAGAGAGGCCTGGAGAGACTTCATGAACTGATGCTCAGTGAAGTGAGCAGAACCAGGAGATCATTATTCACGGCAACAACAATACTATATGAGGATCAGTTCTAAGGGACATCACTCTCCCCAACAATGAAATGCTTCAAACCAGTTCCAATTGTTCGGTGAAGAGAGCCATATATACCCAGAGAGGGGGATGTGAAATGTGGACCACAACATAACATTTTCACATTCTCTATTGAGGTTTGCTTGCATTGTATTTCCTTTATCAGATTATTCTTTCTTAGGGCCCCACATGTGCAAGAATGTTTGTGGCAGCCCTTTTTGTAGTGGCTAGAAACTGGAAACTGAGTAGATTCTCATCAATTGGAGAGTGGCTGAATAAATTATGGTATATGAATGTTATGGAATATTATTGCTCTGTAAGAAACGAACAGCAGGACGATTTCAGAGAGGCCTGGAGAGACTTGCATGAACTGATGCTGAGTGAGATGAGCAGAACCAGGAGATCATTGTACACGGCAACAACAGTACTATATGAGGATCAGTTCTAATGGACATGACTCTCTTCAACAATGAAATGCTTCAAACCAATTACTATTGTGCAGTGAAGAAGGCCATATACACTCAGAGTGAGGGATGTGAAATGTGGACCACAACACAGCATTTTCATGTTCTCTATTGATGTTTGCTTGCATTGTATTTCCTTTATCGGATTATTCTCTCTTATAGATACGATTTCTCCTGAACAGAAAAAATGATGTGTGGCAATAACTATACATATATTCGACTTAAGTATTCTAACAATTATTATGTAGTGGATATCCTGCTATCTAGGGGAGGGGTGGGGAGTAGGGAGGAAAAATTCGTAACAGAAAGCTTTGTAAGGATTAATGTCTAGTAATTACCCATACATATGTTTTGCAAATAAAAAGTATTAATAATAAAAAAAAGATTATTCTTTCTTGTAGATACAATTTCTCCTGCACAAAAAATGATGCAATAACTATACATATATTCAATTTCTTAAGTATTCTAACATAATTAACATGTAGTGGATATCCTGCCATCTAGGGGAGGGGTGGGGAGTAGGGGGGAAAAATTTGTAACAGAAAGCTTTGTAAGGGTTAATGTTTAGGAATTACCCATATATATGTTTTGCAAATAAAAATAAATAAATAAATAAATAAATTTTTAAAAATGAATCTTAGCTGAATGTCAAGCACTCAGTAAATAAGCCCTTATTTATTGGATCTTTGAGGCAATAACAAAATGATAACAATTTCTTGTTCAGTTATTTTTCAGTCATGTCAGACTCTTTGTAATCCCATCCACTATGCCACCTAACTGCCCTGATAATAACAATAGTTAACATTTATATAGCATTTTGAGATTTGCAAAGTGCTATATATTTATTTACTCCTCATAACCCTAGTAAGTAGATGCTATAATTATCCCCATTTTACAGATGAGAAACTATATATCAGGCAACAAAGAAAGGTAAAAACAGTCCCTGCCTTCAAAGATGTATTCTAATGTGGCAAACAATGACTAAATAAGTAGGTGCAGAAGAGATAAATACAGAGTAAACAAAATCTACTGAATATGAAAGAGGAAGGCATCTGCAGCTGAGGAAAGTAAGAAAGGCAGGAAAATAAAAAGGTTCCAGGAAGGTTGGGAAGAGATGACTTTATAGTTAATCCTGGGGGATGAAAGCTATTGGAATTCATTGAGAAAGGTAGTAACATTATCAGATACAAACTTTAGGAAAACCATCTTAATTGCACATGCTTAACCTTGTTCTAGATTGCTTGCTGTCTTGGAGAGGAAGAGGGAGGAGAAAAGGAAAAAACTTGGAATACAAGGTTTGCAAAGGTGAATGCTGAAAAATATCTTTGTATGTATTTGGAAAAATAAAATACTATTAAATTTTTTAAAATATTGATTAAAAATCATACTGATTAAAAAAAAAGAAAAAGCAGAGAATGGATTATCATCAAGAGACTTGAAGAAAATAGATATCTAGTGTAATAGTCCAGGATAGAGGTGATAAGAGCCTAAACAAGAGTTGTGGTTGTATGAGTGGATAAAAGACAATATATACAGCAAATGTTGTGAATATAGAAATAACAAGAGTTGGCAATGAAGCGGATAAATGAGGTGGGTGACAGTGCACTTGGTTGATAGGGAGAATGGCAATGCCTTCAACAGTAACAGGACATAAATAAAACATATTTAAAAGACAACTAAGTTGTGTACAACTTTCTGTGACCCCATTTGGGGTTTTCTTGTCAAAGTGGTTGGAATGCTTTGCCATGTTCTTCTCCAGTTCGTCTTACAGTGGTGAAACTGAGACAAAAGGTCAAGTGACTTGCCCAGATTCACATAGCTAATAAGTATCTGAGGTCAGATTTGAACTCAGATCCTCCTAATTCCAGGACTACTCTCTCCTGTGTGCCAACTAGCTGCCCTAGATGATATTTTTAATAAAAGATAGGACAATTTTCTATGAGTTTAATTCAAACATTTACACAGGAGATGCTTGATAAATGTTTGAATTAAACTCATAGAAAATTAATGTGGTCTACAAATATAACTATCAAATATCTAATATCTAGATATCATCTACCTAATACCTCAATGTTTAAATAGGAATATCCAAAGAGTAGACACACCCAATATTTAGAGGAAAGTGGTACCTTTTTGATGCCAGGGTAAATATCTGCATCTGATAAGATAAGGGAAAACTATTATGACTTCCTTGTGGAGGGTGGGGGGACATCAAAATCACAAAATAGTTAACATTTGGCTGCATGTGATGGCTGAAGCATAAAGAGGCCTTTAAAAACATCTCAAGGGTAACAGATCCTATCAAAGTAACAAAGGCAACCAAAAAAGTGACTGATCATCCAGTCAGACTTAAAATAGAACCTGAAAAACTGGCACTAATACTAAAGTTCTGTGTGAAAAGGAAGAATTGCCAAACTTGTCTCTCATGGACTTTCTACAGTTCTAATTTAGAATCAGTAGTCCTAGAAAGTCCATGGAACACCTATCACTTTCTTTTTAAACAAATATTTATTTTACTTTTAATTTATGGAATAAAACAAGCATTTCCATGACACAGAACAATAAAAAGATGATTGTACATGAAATCGCAAATCTACTATGTACAACTTGCTATTCCTTTCAAATGTACAACAAAATTATCATGTAAATTTATTTTTTTCTTTTTATTTTATTCCCTACCTCCTGCCCCAGAGATGACCACCTTTAAATACAAATAGATATAGATAAAAAATATTTTATACATACTTCTATTTATCAGTTCTTTCTCTTGATAAAGATACCATCTTTCTTCATACATTCTTTATAGTTAATTTGGGTATTTATAACAATCAAAATAATTTATTCAATCAAACTTGTTTTTAAAGCAATAGTATTATTACTATATACAATGTTGTCTTGGTTCTCATTTTACTCTTCATGATTCCTTGCAAGTCCATGCATATTTTTCTAAGGTCATTGAGTTCATCATTTCTTATAATACAGCAGTATTCTATCACAATCATATACCACGATTTGCTCAGCCATTCCCCAGGTGATGGACATATCTGCAACTTCCATTTTTTTTGCCACCCCAAAGAGACTTTTCCTTAGAAGTAGAGAAGTGAATATTGATGCAAAAATTTTAAATAAGATATTAGCAGTGAGATTACAGAAAGTCATCCCCAGGATAGTACACTATGACCAAGTAGGATTTATACCAGGGATGCAGGGCTGGTTCAATATTAGGAAAACTATCAGCATAATTAATTAAATTAATAACCAAACTATCAAAAACCATATGATTATCACAATAGATGCAGAAAAAGCATTTGATAAAATCCAACACCCCTTCCTATTAAAAACACTAGAGAGTATAGGAATAAATGGGCTTTTCCTTAAAATGATCAGTAGCATCTATTTAAAACCATCAGCAAGCATCTTATGTAATGGAGGCAAACTAAAACCATTCCCAATAAGATCAGGAGTGAAACAAGGCTGCCCACTGTCACCATTACTATTTAATATTGTATTAGAAATGTTAGCTTTAGCAATAAGAGAAGAAAAAGAGATAAAAGGAATTAGAGTAGGTAATGAAAAAACCAAATTATCACTCTTTGCAGATGATATGATGGTATACTTAGAGAACCCTAGAGACTCAACTAAAAAACTACTAGAAACAATTCACAACTTTAGCAAAGTTGCAGGATTCAAAATTAATCCACATAAATCATCAGCATTTTTATATATTACCAACAAAATTCAGCAGCAAGAGATACAAAAAGAAATTCTATTCCAAATAATGGATGATAGGATAAAATATTTGGGAATCTATCTGCCAAGGAAAAGTCAGTAACTATACGAACTAAACTAAAAAACACTTTCCACACAAATAAAATCAGACCCAATCAATTGGAAAAACACTAAGTGCTCATGGGTAGGCAGAGCGAACATAATAAAAATGACAATACTACCCAAACTAATCTACTTATTTAGTGCCATACCAATCAAACTTCCAAGAAATTATTTTACAGATCTAGAAAAAATAGTAGCAAAGTTCATTTGGAAGAACAAAAGATCAAGGATTTCAAGGGGATTAATGAAAAAAAGGCAGATGAAGGTGGCCTTGCTGTACCAGATCTAAAACTATATTATAAAGCAGCGGTCATCAAAACCCATTTGGAACTGGCTAAGAAATAGAGCAGTCGATCAGTGGCATAGGATAGGCTATCAGGATAATCTAGGCAATAACTTTAACAATTTAGTGTTTGATAAACCCAAAGACCCCAGCTTTTGGGATAAGTACTTACTATTCGGCAAAAACTGCTGGGAAAATTGGAAACCAGTGTGGAAGAAATTAGGGCTTGACCCATACCTAACACCACATACCAAGATAAGATCTAAATGGGTTCATGATCTAGATATAAAGAGTGATATTGTAAGCAAATTAGAGGAGTATAGTATAGTTTACCTCTCAGACCTGTGGAGATGGAATAAATTTATGTCCAAAGAAGATCTGGAACTCCTAATTGAACACCAGATAGATAATTTTGATTATATTAAGTTAAAAAGTTTCTGTACAAATAAAACTAATGCAGACAAGATTAGGAGGGAAGCATCAAATTGGGAAATCATCTTTACATTTAAGGGTTCTGATAAAGGCCTCATTTCTAAAATATATAGAGAATTGTCTCATATGTATATAAGAATTCAAGACACCCTTCAATAGATAAGTGGTCAAAGGATATGAACAGACAATTTTCAGATGATGAAATTAAAACTATTTATAATCATATGAAAAGGTGCTCCAAATCACTATTGATCAGAGAAATGCAAATTAAGACAACTCTGAGGTACCACTACGCATCTGTCAGATTGGCTAAAATGACAGGAAAAGATAAAGATGAATGTTGGAGGAGATGTGGGAAAACTGGGACACTAATACATTGTTGGTGGAACTGTGAACGGATCCAACCATTCTGGAGAACAATTTGGAGCTATGCTCAAAAAGTTGTCAAACTGTGCATACCCTTTGACCCAGCAGTGTTTCTACTGGGCCTATATCCCAAAGAGATCTTAGAGGAGGGAAAGGGCCCCACATGTGCAAGAATGTTTGTGGCAGCCCTTTTTGTAGTGGCTAGAAACTGGAAACTGAATGGATGCCCATCAATTGGAGAGTGGCTGAATAAATTATGGTATATGAATGTTATGGAATATTATTGCTCTGTAAGAAATGACCAGCAGGATGATTTCAGAGAGGCCTGGAGAGGCTTCCATGAACTGATGCTGAGTGAAGTGAGCAGAACCAGGAGTTCACTATACACAGCAACAACAGTATTACATGATGATCAGTTCTGATGGACATGGCTCTCTGCAACAAAGAATTGTCTCAAACCAGTTCCAATTGTTCACTGAAGAAAACCATATACACCCAGAGAGAGGAATGTGAAATTCGGACCACAATGTAACATTTTCATGATCTCTATTGACGTTTGCTTGCATTGTGTTTCCTTTCTCTGATTTTCTTTTTTTTTCCTTGTAGACAGGATTTTTCTTGCACAACTTGTCAAGTATTTCAACATTATTAACATGTAGTGGACTTCCTGCCATCTTGGGGAGGGGAGGGGACTGGGGGTAAAATTTGTAATGGAAAGCTTTGTAAAGATCAATGCTGGGGAACTACCCATACATATGTTATACAAATAAAAAGCTTTAATTAAAAAAAAAGAAGTAGAGAAGTTGAAGAGTTTTGCTGAACCCACACTGATTACTGACTTGGAAAAAAGGGGAAGAATGTGATGTCTTGATTGACAACCAGTAGTGGCTCTCATAAGCTGATGGGAAAGGGTTAAGACTGCTTCAATGAGCGATAAAAAGAAGTCTGCTTTCATGCCTCAGATATGCTCTAACTTGTCAGTCTCTCAAGGAACATAAGCTACTAATGAAAAAACACTCCTCAGGGCATGGGCTTTATTACCTCAAAGAAAACAACACAATAATGTCACATGAAAACATCTTTTTTAATGTAATCAGGGTCTAGCAAATGCCCTGACTCCATCAATTCGCTGATAAAGCTCCCCATTTGGAGAAGCTGGAAACTGCTTCTAGGAGAGTCTTTGGAGAAAGTGTGGAGCATACAAAGACATTCTGTAACTGGCTCTGGTCTACTAATCATGTTGTAAATGACAGGGTTGTGCATGGTTATAGTATCATTTAAAGTGGCTTCTATCTCTTTTCTGCCTCAGTTGCTTTTCATGACTGGATTCTTTTGCTCACCATGTCTCAAGAAAAATTGTATTATAAGAGGAAAAGTCTTGAGGCCTCAGGGTTTGACCTCTAAATTTGTTCTTTTTCCTCTTAGATGAAGAGATTAGAACTCAGTGATCCTATAAATTTGACTGGGTGCCTGAACATCTCAGCATTCCAGAGTCGAGAGGGCACTTAGCTGTTTCAGTGTTCTTGGGCAGGTTTTATGTCCAGTCCAGCATCAATGTTCCAAGGAACAGAGTGACTTTCTGGACCCAAATTTCTACTGAAGCTAAGAGGAAAAGTTGACAGTCAGTCACATTTGAACATGAACTTGTTTGGACTCATGCTAGATAGGAACTGAGCTATGTCTTCTTCACTGCAGAGACTGAAGTGGATTAGGAAGAGCATCTGAGGTTTTAAAGGAAATGTTAGTAGGTTTGCTCTCACTGTTTTTTAAAGTAAACATTCTTCTTTTAAAATTATATTATTAAATAGGGAAATGAAATTGGGCAAATAGTCACAGGTGCTTGACATTGGGAGGAATGCAAACAGTAGGGACTTCAGCTAATAGTAGTAACAAAGAGAGATATTCACCAATCTTTCAGGGTACCCTAGCACCTTCAGGTGGAGATGTAGCCAGTCTCTGAAAGAATGAGCCAGAGCACAAATGCTACATACATTAAGTTGACATCAATATTGAGAGCTACCCATTATTGCTACCAATCAATCACTAAACAGTTTATAGTTAAGTTGTACAACTCTGGGGAGAAAGAATCATAAAATCATGAGTTTGGAGTCAGATGGGACCTACCAGATTGTCTAATCCAGCTCCTTCATTTTAAAATATATGCAAATTAAGATTTATTTGCCCAAAATTACACAGATATAAAGTATAACAGGCAAGACATGGATCCAGGAGCTCTGGCTTTAATAAGAGCTCTTGTCACTATACTATAAGAAATTATCTGAACAGCATTCCCTGTGTTTCATGTGTCTTGTCTTCTTTTTATGTAATAAATGTACTGAGTTGTGCTTAAGATATTGGATAAAAAATAAGCCAAAGGGCAAAGGCATCTCTGTGTCACAAAAGTCAGTCATAAATGTGCTTTTCTGTTATCTCAAATGTGCCAATATTTTGAGATTCTCAAAGCTAGAAGTTAAGGAATAGACACATCTATTCTCTAAGTTTATTATTTTCTGTTCTAAGTAAATAATAAATAACTATAATATCTTCTATCAGTGCTATGGCCACTGAGACATATTTAAAATTTTAGCATATGGTATATGGTGCTTTTAGACAAAAGCAGCACCTTTTTTAGGGTTTCTCATTCACCCAACTCTCATCTGTGGTTCCAAGATACAATATGCACAGCAACCTCACCCCATAAAACCTTTTCAGCAGAGAAGCTAAACCAAGTAGCAGGTAATTGCCAGTCCTCAAACCCATCAGTGAATTAGGAGGATGTCTACCCCAAGACACTCCCAGCATGAGATAATGAGAATAATTGGTTCCAACAACACTTAGAAATTGACCAGATATTGAAGATACCAAGGTCATCCACTTGGTCATCCTTGGTCATCACTCATTTTGAATTTTGTCTCACCTCTAGACTTCAAAATGATTCTGAAAAAGAGACTGAGGCTAAAACTTTGTGAAATTCTAACTCAATTGAATACAATTCAAGACTAGACATCACTCTGTGATGTCACTCTTTGAAAATGAAGGATCAACATATTGTGTAAGAGCTTAGTAAGGGAAAACATACATCCTACTAATAGTCAACTCTGAAACTTGTCCATGGCATGATGAAGAACCTGTATAACTGAAGGCTATGACAGGAGAATATAAATTCTGGCCAGTTTGTCTAAGCTCAAAAGGCTTCAAGGAGAGATTTGGAAACAGATTGTGTCATTAAGTTGGAAGAAGATTATCAAAAGGTATTTACCCTGGGTAAATATTTTCCCTCCGATCACTACTACCTGTAAATCCTGACTGTGAAAGCAAAAAAGAGTTGGGTGTGCTTGGAAGAATAAATACTTATAAAGTTTAAAAGGATAAACCACTGATTTTTAAATGTTGAAGTACTTTCTTTACCTGATCCTGTGAAACATTCTCATTCAGCAGGCTGGAGGCCACTTCATCCACTAACTTCCTCTTCCTATGGGCTAACCAAGGTGACAGAATCCTAAAAACAATTGTTCTTTTGTTAAACTCATACAGGAGCTATAAATCACCTTTAGCATATTAAGTTTTATGCTCTTTGGTCTAGAAAACAACTCTGAACATTTAACTGAGTGAAACATATTAAACCTAACAATATATAAACCTATTCTAAGATAATGGGGTTTTTAAACCACACATACATTTAATAAGGAGAATCAGACAGGGCAAGTGCTCACAAAGTGGTAAAAAAAATAAAAATAAAAAGCTACATATGGAACTCTCAAGGTAGTTCTTAAGAATTTTAGAATCACAAACCATTTCCAATTGTTCAGTGATGAAGAAAGCCATATACACCCAGAGAGAGGCCTATGGGAACTGAGTGTGGACCACAACATAGCATTTTAATGCTTTCTGCGGATGTTTGCTTGCATTTTGTTTTCCTTCTCAGGTTTTTTTTTTCTTTCTAGATCCGATTTTTCTTATGCAGCAAGATAACTGTATAAATATTAATACATATATTAGATTTATCATATATTTTAACATATTTAGCATGTATTGGACTACCTGCCATCTAGGGGAGGAGGCAGGGGAAAGAAGGAAAAAATTTGGAATAGAAAGTTTTTCAAGGGTCAATGTTGAAAAATTACCCATGCATATGTTTTGTAAATAAAAAGCTTTAATAAAAAAAGAATTTTAGAATAAAAAAACTTTAGAATTAATTGTATGATATGGGAGATCCTGGCACAAGACCTCCCAGCATGGCATGGCCTCATCAGAGAAGATCCTGTGCTTTATGACCAAAGCAGAATAGAATTAGCCCAGAAAAAATGCAAGAAGTGCAAAATTAGAGAAGCCACCCCAAATGTCCATATGGCTTATTTGTGTCTAATCCGTGATAAAGCATTTCAAGCTCATATTAGTCTGCTCAGCCACAGTTGGACACACTGTAACTCGACTCTAACAGTGATGTCATTTTGGTCCTCTTCAAGAAAGGAAGACTAGAGATGGTTTTAATTTCATCATCTGAAAATTGTCTGTTCATATCCCTTGACCACTTATCTATTGAAGGGTGGCTTGAATTCTTATATATATGAGACAATTCTCTATATATTTTAGAAATGAGGCCTTTATCAGAACCCTTAAATGTAAAGATGATTTCCCAATTTATTGCTTCCATCCTAATCTTGTCTGCATTAGTTTTGTTTGTACAAAAACTTTTTAACTTAATATAATCAAAATTAGCTATCTGGTGTTCAAATAAGAGTTCCAGTTCTTCTTTGGACATAAATTTATTCCATCTCCACAGGTCTGAGAGGTAAACTATGTTACGTTCCTCTAACTTGCTTAGAAAATCACTCTTTATATCTAGATCATGAACCCACTTAGATCTTATCTTGGTATGTGGTGTTAGGTGTGGGTAAAGCCCTAATTTCTTCCACACTAGTTTCCTATTTTCCCAGCAGTTTTTGTCAAATAGTGAGCACTTATCCCAAAAGCTGGGGTCTTTGGGTTTATCAAACACTAGATTGCTACAATTATTGCCTGGTTTGTCTTGTGATCCTATCCTATTCCACTGCTCTATTTCTTAGCCAGTGCCAAATGGTTTTGATGATCACTGCTTTATAATATAATTTTAGATCTGGCATAGCAAGAATTCAAGCCACTCTCCAATCAATAAATGGTCAAATGATATGAACAGACAATTTTCAGATGATGAAATTAAAACTATTTATAGTCATATGAAAAGGTGCTCCAAATCACTATTAATCAGAGAAATGCAAATTAAGACAACTCTGAGGTACCACTACACACCTGTCAGATTGGCTAAGATGACAGGAAAAGATAATGACGAATGTTGGAGGGGATGTGGGAAAGCTGGGACACTGATACATTGTTGGTGGAACTGTGAATGGATCCAACCATTCTGGAGAGCAATTTGGAGCTATGCTCAAAAAGTTATCAAACCGTGCATACCCTTTGACCCAGCAGTGTTTCTATTGGGCTTATATCCCAAAGAGATTTTAAAGGAGGGAAAGGGACCCCCATGTGCAAAAATATTTGTGGCAGCCCTTTTTGTAGTGGCTAGAAACTGGAAACTGAATGGATGCCCATCAATTGGAGAGTGGCTGAATAAATTATGGTATATGAATGTTATGGAATATTATTGCTCTGTAAGAAATGACCAGCAGGACGATTTCAGAGAGGCCTGGAGAGACTTGCATGAAGTGATGCTGAGTGAAATGAGCAGAACCAGGAGATCACCATACACAGCAACAACAATATTACATGATGATCAATTCTGATGGACATGGCTCTCTGCAACAAAGAATTGTCTCAAACCAATTCCAATTGTTCACTGAAGAAAACCATATACACTCAGAGAGAGGGAAATGAAATATGGACCACAACGTAACATTTTCATGATCTCTACTGACATTTGCTTGCATTGTGTTGCCTTTCTCTGATTCTTTTTTTTTCTTGTAGATAGGATTTTTCTTGCTTAACCTCTCAAGCATTTCAACATTATGAACATGTAGTGGACTTCCTGCCATCTAGGGGAAGGGAGGGGACTGGGGGTAAAATTTGTAATGGAAAGCTTTGTAAAGATCATTGTTGGGGAACTACCCATATATATATTATACAAATAAAAAGCTTTAAAAAAAAAGAAATGAGCAGAACCAGGAGATCATTGTACACAGCCCTGATCAATTCTGAAGGACATGGTTCTCTTCAATGATGAAATATTTCAGTTCCAGTTGTTCAGTGATGAAGAAAGCCATTTACACCCAGGGAGAGACCTGTGGCTTCTGAGTCTGGACCACAACATAGCATTTTCACACTTTCTATTGATATTTGCTTACATTATGTTTTTCTTCTTAGGTTTTCTTTTTCCTGTACAGCAAGACAACTGTATAAATATATATACACATATTCGATCTGTCAGATATTTTAACATAATTAACATGTATTAGACTTTCTGACATTTAGGGGAGGGAATAGGAAGGAAAAATTTGTATCAGAAAGCTTTGCAAGGGTCAATGTTGAAAAATTACCTATGCATATGTTTTGCAAATAAAAAGCTTTAATTAAAAAAATAAAAAAATTAATTTTTTTAAAAGTTTCAATACTTTATTGAGTGAGCAAAAGAGCAAAAACCATCTTAATCTAAAACTTAGCCATGAATTTTTAACACAGTTTTGTAACATCATCACTTCTGAATTAAGTGATACTATACTGGAATCAAGGGATTACCTGAAAAAATATCCATTGCGCCAGACTCAGGGATGTGGATGAGAAGAGTAGAAGTATAGAAGCTATTGGCTTAAGTTTGTAAACTTCTCTTCCCACGATGTTACCATCTTTTAACCCTATATTAATATTTCCATTTTTTTATTAAAGCTTTTTATTTGTATAACATATGTATG
>JAJPUD010001548.1:405551-421696 GCA_023553655.1 Myrmecobius fasciatus | reverse complement strand
AAAAAAACTAGAGAACATTATGAAATGCAAAATGGATAATTTTGATTACATTAAATTAAAAGGTTTTTGTACAAATAAAACCAATACAGCCAAGATTACAAGGGAAACAGAAAGTTGGGAAAAAAGTTTTACATCCAATGTTTCTGATAAAGGCCTCCTTTCTAAAATATATAGGAAATTGATTCAAATTTATAAGATTAAAAGTCATTCTGCAATTGATAAGTGTTTAAAGGATGAACAATTTTCAGATGGTAAAATCAAAACCATTTCTAGTCATATGAAAAGGTGCTCCATATCACTATTGATTAGAAAAAGTGTAAATTAAGACAACTCTGAGATATCACTTCACTCCTCTCAAATTGGCTAAGATGACAGGAAAGATGATAAATGTTGAAGAAATGACAGAAAAGATGGCAGTACAAGTAGAAATGAGAGAAGGGTAGTAAGTTTAAAGAAAATTGGAGTCTGTTTGTACTGATGCAGTGTGAAAGCAGGATATGAAAGTAAATATTTTGGATTTCCAAAAAGATTTGAGAAACAATTTTGAGCTGAAATAGAAATGATTTGAGAATTTTTAAAGCAAAGCCCCATTTGACAGTTGCTACATATGTCCCTTACCCAATCAATATAATATTTCAAAATAAATAGAAATTTAGCAAATGAATAATTAACTGATTAATATGGAATGGTTATTTCTGTGCTCTGGTTTAAATAGTTAGAATTTTAAGACCTAGATAAAGCCTGGCATGTGACAGGCACTATATAAACCACTATCCTGTGAAAATACAAGGGTTTTAAGATAAATGACTTTCTATAACTGATGATTTTGAAATGAATTTGACTAAATTAATACATCTAATATAGATCAATTTTGAATATAGATCGAAGCATTCTCTATTATTCTATCTCCCTCTTTATTTTTAATTTAATTTTTCTTGAGGGTTTTTATTTTCATTAAGGTGGGACATTTATGTTTTCTTTCACAACTTGACTTTTATGGAAATGTTTTGCATAACTTCATATGTGGTTTCTTAATTGTAGATCAGGATAAAAGAGAGAGTCTAGAACTCAAAAATCTTTAACTCAAAAGTAAAAAAATATTTTAAACATAACTGGGGGGAAATAGTAAATAAGTAAAAATTTTAAAATATCACCTAGCATATTTGTCTTAATAAATTTTAAGATAACAATAACTCACCACTAGGAGAAGTGAGTGGCAGACACCTTCTCTCCCCTTCCAAGTTCTTTATGAGTTCTGAGATTTTAACAGTTCTGCTGACAGGATATTGTGAAACTCTGCTGCACTGCTGTATGAGGAACTAGATTGCTCCCAGACAAAATGCTGAAATGTACAAATAAGGTTATCTGGGGAATCATGAAATTATATTCTGACTCCAACTATTTATTGTGTATTGTGTAAATTTGCATTGTTGTATATGGATACAATTCCTGATACTTGCTAAGACAATAGTATCCTGTCTCCTACAATGGTGCTGAGTTGAAAAAATGGAACTAGCAGTACAAGGCTAAATAGTACTCCTAGATCTGGTTGAGTGAGGAAGGTAAGCCGTTCCTCTCAAGACCTTCTATTACCAGGTATACTTTCAGTTTATAGAAAGGTGATGAAAGTCACTGCAACACATAAGGAATAATAATAGATTCAATGAAGCAAAGGTGGGCTTTTCCACTGCAATGCCAGTGACGACTTGTATAACAGCCACTTGTCCAATTTGTATAATTTTTAATCAGTTGGCTTCTAAAATCATTCTCACAGGTGGCCATTTGTTAACTTTCTGAGCACTTACAGAGAAAAAAAATATTAACTAAGGGTGAACTATTCTTTAGTTCTAAAGTCCCATATGCTATACATTTTACCCTGGAAATTGTACCCAGATATAACCCATTTTCCTACATGAACTCTGATGGGATGAAGGATTTCATCTTATTGCATTCTGAAGATGACAATGTTCTGCTTTGAGCTTTTTACTACAGACCAAGGTGAAGGCAGGGAGCAGGATTGATGGTTATGAATAAATAAAATTTTAATGGTAGTTGTTAATAGATAATAGATTTTGATGATCTAAGAAAAATAGTTCTAAGCTGTAATTAGTGAAATTTTGCCTTTTGAAGCAGAATTTCTTGGGATTTTAATTTGTTGCTTAAAGAGAGTGTAATCCAAAAACTGCTACAAAAGGATGTTTGTGTCTAGGAAAGTTGAGAGAATTACTTTACATAGAAAAAAGTAGAATCCCCTCATTTTCTACATTGTATTTTTCCTTTTTGAGCAGGAATATTTTTCATCTAGTTAACACTGAACCTGGCTATGATACCTTGTGAATAATATGGAATTTTGCTGAATAATTTGCTGTTCCAAAAATTTAACTCTTGTCTGAAATGAAATCGAACTAAGGATATTTTGTCCTATTATGGCTATGTTAAATCACTCTGTACCTTTTGGTTTAGGACTGGGAACTAATCTTTTTGTTACTGTCATGTCCCTCCTTCCTTTCATAGCAAAATTTTCAAACCACAGCAGGTAAAATTAATTTTTTTGTTATAATGAATATTGTTCTTGCAATGCTTCAGTACCTCTGAATTGTTATAATGGAAAACAAGTATAATGCAGTTTTTGGGTAGCCTACTCTGATACTTTTCCTGTATCTCTGTTGTTTATATTATAAGATTCAGATTGGCTTTTATCACCTGAAGTAATTGCTGAAGGGTCAACTTGATTAGATTTTGACAGCTATTACTAAATTATAACTCTTATCACTAGCAGATTTTAGCAACATTATCTAGAATCTCCACATGTGATTTGGAACCTGGACATGATCAAAGAAGTCCTGCCACAAACCTATTCTGATCCATTTGCAGATACCTGAAAATCATGGAGACTGCCAAAGGACTTGACACCCCTAAAGCTACTGATATATTGGATTTCTTCACTCATCCTATTGTAATTTTGCTTGTTGTATTATGTTCTCAGTGTACTAGATCTGTTACCTACTCTATATGTTTTGTATCATTTCTGCTTGAACTAATACTGATTTGGAATTGCTAGACTCAGGGAGGTGAATCATGGTAGCAGAAAAAGCTAAAGCAACTCCCTTTAATAAAGTAGTTCCTTTTTATCTTTCTCTAACCATGTTTGTACTGCAACACCCAGATACTTCTGCAACATTCCTTACTGCTAAAAGAATATGTAGTCTTTTTTTATTGGGACAGCAGTTACAAAAGGTAGCTAATCTGAAAAAAGCCTTTCCTGTTATTAGCCCAAGAAACAGGCTCTGTCCAATCAGGGATATCACATCTTCTAATCCTCCCCTGCAAGATCCTAGCTATAATCCCTGTTTAATCCTGAGGTACCCCATATCCGATTCACTTCTTGCCAAAATTGAAACCCTTATGAACTTTGTCCTTTTGTTCTTCAATGGATTCTCCACCAATGTGTGTTGTGCTCCCTTGGTGTTTAGCCTAATAAACCCTTGTTGGCTTTTCAATGTTTGATTTGAGTTTGGTTTTGGTTTTGGTTCTGGTTCTGTTTTGTTCTGTCATTGACTATTTAACTTTTCAAAGCAATAAAATAAATGATTAATAAAGAACCTGTACACAGACTATATGTACACAGACCTATGTATTCCTTATACAATCTCTAAATATGACCCAAACCTAAGAGTTCACAGACATTGTTTGATTACCTTGATTCAGGTTCTGTTGAGTAACTCCCAATGGGAGCAAGTCAAAATATTTCTATATTGTTGCACTCATAGCCTTCAAGAGAGTCAATATCTAGTCATCTCAGGGAGGCGATAGTCCAGCTGACTTTGAATACTGATTTATCCTCTAGCCACTCTTCCTTGATGATGGCTGCCCTGCTTTTGATGGCTGCTCTGTTTTGGCAATGTCCTTAATCTCTACTGCCTAACTGTTGACTTCATGAATTTCCTCATGCTTAAAGATTCAGGTTCCATATCATAGTCTCATTTTAAAAAATCTATTAAGATTAAGATTAAAAATCTATTAAGGCAATACCTCTGTGTGCTTATGCCATTTTGTTTTATCTTTTTTCACTCTCATCTTCTTCTAGAGGTTGGGAACTGGTTGCCTTTATGTGATTTCCAATCCAGCCCTTTGTCCCTTTACTTTGCTTCAAGCCATAGGTTCTGAGACATAGGTTCTGTTTCAGGTTAGACTTTTGGCCTTTATAGAAAGATATAAACTTCACTGCTCATAGAGACCTTGATATGTCTTGATAGGGTTGCAGCATTATTTAGAATGACACTCTCAGCAAGACTTGCATGAACTGATGCTCAGTGAAGTGAGCAGAACCAGGAGATCATTATTCACGGCAACAACAATACTATATGAGGATCAGTTCTAATGGACATGACTCTCTTTAACAATGAAATGCTTCAAACCAGTTCCAATTGTTCAGTGAAGAGAGCCATATACACCCAGAGAGAGGGATGAAAAATGTGGACCACAACATAACATTTTCATGTTCTCTATTGAGGTTTGCTTGCATTTTATTTCCTTTATCGGATTATTCTTTCTTGTAGATACAATTTCTCCTGCACAAAAAAATTGATGTGTGGCAATAACTATACATATATTCGATTTCTTAAGTATTCTAACATAATTATCATGTAGTAGATATCCTGTCATCTAGGGGAAGGGTGGGGAGTAGAGGGGAAAAATTTGTAACAGAAAGCTTTGTAAGGGTTAATGTTTAGGAATTACCCATACATATGTTTTGCAAATAAAAAGTATTAATAAATAAAATAAAATTTAAAAAAAAGAATGACACCCTCAGCAATATCAAGGCTCCAAAATGTTGACTTAAATAGATGTCAATTTTTTCCAACTTAGCAATTAAAAGACCAAAGAGAGCTTTGCAGGACCGATAGTGAAGTTTACCTCCCTTTTGATGCAACAGAGATAGGACAGTACTAGAGTAGAAAGTTGTTTACTGTAGGAAAATGAAAGTGCCACAGGGGATAGAAGTTATGGAAGGAGAACAGACAACTGGTAATGGCACAGATACACTGAATTCAACTCCATCAGCAAGCTTTTGACAAAGTACAACACTCATTCCTATTTTTAAAAATACTAGAAAGCAGAAGAATAAATGAAACCTTTCTTGAAATGATAAACAGTATCTATCTAAAACCAAGAGCAAACATTGAAGATAAGTTTGAAGTCTTCCTAATAAGATTAGGAGTGAAGCAAGGATGTCCATTTTCATCTCTATACTCAATATTGTACTAAAATGCTAGTTATAGCAATAAGTCCCAAAAAAAGAAATTTGAAGAAATAAGAAAAGGCAACAAAGAAACAAAGCTATCATTCTTCACAGATCTTGGACAATTAGGTGACAAGTGAATAGAGTGAATCATAAGATTCCTCTTTCTGAGTTCAAATGTGGTCTCAAATACATACTAACTGGGTGGCTCTGGGCAAGTCACTTAACCCTGTTTTCCTCAGTTTCTCCTCTGTAAAAATGCTCTAGAGAAGAAAATGGCAAACTGCTACACTATCTGGGCCAAGAAAACCCCAAATGGCATCACAAAAAGTCTGACATAACTGAAATTAATGAACAACAACTTCACAATGTGATAATTTGGAGAACCATAGAGAATCAACTGAAAAACTAGTTGAAACAACTTTAACAAAGTTCTAAGATATAAAATAAACCCATATAAAACATGTGTCTCTATACTAATAAAACCAGCAGAAAGAGATGGGGAGAGAAATTCCATTTAAAATAATTATTGACAACATAAAATGCTCTGCCAAGGTATACCCAAGAACTGTATGAACACGATTACAAAATACTTTTCACACAAATGAAGGCAAATCAAACAAATGGAGAAATGTTAATTGTTTCTGGATAAAGCCAAACCAATATAATAAAAATGAAATAAAAAATAAAAACAATTATATTTAAACTTATTTATTCAGTGCCAAACCAAACTATTAAAGAATTATTTTATAGAGCTAGAAAAAATCATGACAAAATTGATTTGGAAGATAAAAAGGTCAAAAATGTAAAAGGAATCAATGAAAAAAATGTGAACAAAGGTGGCTTAGCAGTATCCTAATTTCAAACTAGATCAGAAAGTGGGAAACATCAAAACAATCTTGTACTGGCTAAAAATAGAACTGTGAATCAGTGAAATAGATTAAGTATACAATATGCAGTAGTAAATGACTGTAGTAATTTAGATCCGAACTTTTGGAACAAGAACTATCTTTTTGACAACAATTTCTGGCATAACTGGAAAGCAGTTTGAAAGAAAGTAGGCATCAACCAGTATTCAAACGGTATTCTGAGAGAGGGTAAAAATGGATAAATGATTTAGTTATAAAAGGTGGAGTCATAGACAAATTAGGGGAGCATGAATAAATTTACATATCAAATCTATGGAAAAATAAAGAGTTTATGATCAAAGGAAAGAGAGAAAGGATTATGGAAATGCAAATAGAAAATTTTGATCCCATAACATTAAAAAGATTTTGCACAAACCAATACAAAGAAAATTATAAGGAAAGCAGAAAAACTGAGGAAAGAGTTTTTTTTTTAAATAACTTTTCCTGATAAAAGTTCTCATTTCTCAAATATATAGGATACTGAACCAAAATTATAAAAATTAGAGGCAATCCCCAACTGATAAACTGTCAAAACATATAAATAGGCAGTTTCCAGAAAAATAAATCAAATGATCTAAACCACTAATAAACAGAGAAATAGAAATTAAAACAATTCTGAGATACCATCTCACTCCTTTCAAATTGGCTAACATGACAAAAAGAAAATTATAAATGATGGACAGATTATGGGAAAATAGGGGTACTAATGAACTTTTGGTGAAATTGTGATTTGATTCAATCATTTTGAAACTATGCCCATAGGGCTATAAAATTGCACATATCCTTTAACAAAGGTTACCCCCACAAGGTTTGTATTTAAAAGAAAGCAAAGAAGAAGGAAAAGAATCTATATATACAAAAATATTTATAACACCTCTTTTTGTGGGGGCAAAGAATTGGAAATTGAGGGATACCACAATTGGGGAACGTCTAAACAACCTGTGGTGTATGATTGTGATGGAATACTGTTGTGCTGTAGTATATAAAATAACAAGTAGGATAGTTTCAGAAAAACCTGGATAGACTTATATGAATTGACACAAAGTAAAGTGAGTAAATTTCTTTTTCTTTCCATTGTGTCAAGGGACAAGGAGCCTTTAGCACAGCCATCTAAACTTGGAAATCCTTGAACCTGAGACTGCAGATGGGAAATTCCTCTAATACTGCTCTTCTTCCTGTGATGCATTTAGGCCCTTCTCATACAAGAAAGATCTTACCATTTTTGAGTCAAGGAAAGCCTCCCAAGCTAGTCTCAAAGAGTACATCTTTTGGCCGTCTCTCCAGTTTCATAATTCCCCAAACTCTCTTATTCCTGTCTCAGCTTTAATGAAGTGAGGCCGGATGCCTTGCTTGTACTAAACAATTCCTCCCCTGCTGATATAAAACATTTCATTCACAGAGATGTCAGCCTCATGAACAACAAATATAAATCTGCTTTTATCATAAATCTTCAATTACAACCTTGAGAGTCCACAAAGGTCTCTCTTCCTCCAAGGCCAGCCTGACTCATTCAGTCCTGAACGGTCTTGTAACTGACCCCACAATTCTCATTTACTGAACAAACATGATATTTTCACTAAATTCTTCCACATTCACTTATTTCCTCTTGTCTCCTCCAACAGGACTGGGATTTAACCAAAAACAATCAAATGCAACGTTTGACAAAGAGTTTCTCACCTCCTCTGAGGGCCCTAATATATGTTTGGGAAACAGTCAGCTTGCCTTCCTTTTTTTTCTGGGTCATAACCCTATCTGAGTTCCCACAGAACTTGTCTGGAACTATGTTCCAATTTCAACAAGCCCCTTGATGGCAGCCCAGTGGAATATACTGCACAGTAATGCAATCCAGCAACATAAAAAATGGGACATGTCTATGGGCCCTTAGAGGAGCCAATAGTCTTTATTCTGTAGACATCAGAAGATGGCTAGGTCACCTGAGACAAGAATGAAGAAAAAATTAGCGGATGGAAGATAAAGAATGGATAATTCTATTGACAAGAAAAGTATCCAGGCAGAGAATAAACATGTTTTTGGATAAGGCAGTCATTTCATTTTTCATCCACTCACCACAGCTATTTCCAAACCTTTTGGGTTTCTCTTCAAACCACTTTCTCTGTTACCCAGAGGACTTTGCTTTCTATTTTACTGAGAAAATAAAGGTAAGCTCCCTTTTTAATCTTATACCATACCTCAGATCTCCATCTGCATCCTCCCTAAGGAAGAGGAAACTCATCTCCTTGCCAATGTCATCTTTTCTACTTGTGCCCTTGAACCAATCCTTTGATATCTTAATTCCTCCTTGATCACACTCTCTGCCTTTTTCAATAAATCAACTCCTTCTCTATTTGTCTATAAATATGTCCAGGTCTATCTCCTTCTTTAAAACCCTTAATGTGATTCTGCCATATACATAGACTATCTTTTTAAATCTCCTACATTTTGCAATCAAACCACTGCAGAGTATTATCTATACATATGACCTTATTGCTAATCATTCTAATTCATGTCTTGCCATTGGACTCTAATTGTAGTCAAGTAGGTTCTTAATGCTTGAAATGGGTGAGATAATGGGACAACAAGGGTTTGGTTCATTATAGAGATGAGATGTTGAAAGAGCTATGGAGAGATCTGAACTGGTTCAACCCTTTGGGGTTGAGCACCCTCATTGGTGCTCTTGGAGAATGAAAAATGAACTATAACAAGATACATGAGGCCTCTATTTCTTCATCTCCCACTCACTTCCCAAACCCTTGCAATCTAGTTTTTGGTTCATTATTCAATTAAAATTATTCCCCCAAAGTTAACAAGATCTTAACTGCTAAATCTGATGGTCTTTTCTCAGTCATTGTTCTACTCTGACTATTCTGAAGCATTTAACAACATGCCCTTGTCCCAGCTGCTTTTTCCTCTTCTTGGATTCTTTTGGATTCTTGGGTCTTATCTGATCATTCTCTCTCAGTACCTTTGCTGAATCATCATCTGCCTCCTTCTCTCTAAGTGTGAATACCTCCCAAAGATCTATTGTGAGTTTATTTTTTTTCTCTACACTCCCCTTTGGTCATCTCACCAGCTCCCATGAGTTCAGTTCTTAACTATCAAGATAACTATCTTGTATCCTCATAGTTCCAGTTATCCACATTTACAACCTTGTTATCACCTGTAATTGTTCTTTCTCCCTCACGCCCAAAACAAGTCAGTTATAGCAATTCACCAATTCTACATCTCCCTTTCTCTCCAATCCCACAACTCGTTACCTAGTTCAGGCCCTCATTCCAATCTCACCTAGGATATGATGATTACTTTTTGATTAGTCTTCCTAATTCTGTCATTTTCCTCCTCTTCATAGACGGCAAATTATTATTCCTAAGATATATCTGTCCAAATCACTCTATACCCCCCCACACACATACACACACACTTCCAAGCCTCCCTATTGTCTCTATGACAAACCACAAAATCCTTTCATCCCTGGTATTTAAGACCTTCAGAATCATACTCCCACCTACCTTTCATTTTTCTTTCTTCATTTATTCTCTGTACCAGGCAAACTGGCCAGGTAGCAGCTTCAGATCTCAACCTCCCCATCCCTGCATAGATTATCCCCTACATATAGAATGTATCACTTCCACGTATTTGCCTTTGTTGGCTTCCTTCAAATTTGGGTACCACCATGAGATTTTTCCTAATGTACCGGTCACTGTTTCTCACCCTCTTCAATAAACAAGTCAGCATCATTCAGGATCTGATATGTCCAAATACTCTGCTGGGTATTAGAGATGCAAGGACAAAAAATGAAATGATCCTATTTTGTACATACTTATCATTTTTTGTAAATATTCTCCCACTTCTAAGTTACTTGTGAGCCAGAATTCATTTGTTTTGGGGCTTTGTTTGTTTGTTTGTTTAGGCTCTCCTCAGAGAGCACAATGAAAACTGAATTGAATTTTCTCAAATTTTCTCCTTTATTCATTCCCAAAAGATTTGAACTAGCTCAGATTTCTCCATAGCTCTTTCAACATCTCACTATGAACCAAACCCTTGTTGTCCCATTACCTCACTCATTTAAAGCATAAAAGCCTACTTGACTCAATTAATTTACTGTATCTGAAAATGGGAAAGAAACTTAGAGGTCATCTAGTCAAGCAGTGTAATGAAAAAGAAAGGGTCAAGATATCAAAAGACCATATAAAGAAAGAGAACTGGTCTCAGGGTCAAGAGCCTGGGTTCTCCTTCTGATTCTTGCCTATAGGGCTATGTGACAGGTCTTTTCACCTTTATGTGCCTTAGTCCTTCATCTGTAAAACCTCAATACCAGTATTTGGATTTTATCCTTCAGCTGGCTTTTATGAAGCAAGAAATAACATTAGGGACAAAAGGGCCATGTACTCATGATTGCTTGTGCCAGGATAAAGAGCAGTGGAAAGTGCAACTCCAGGTGAGAGAGTCTCTAGCCACTTGTCCTCCTCTAATCAGGGATGTCAAAAAAGAAAAAACAATCGAATATTCCTCCAAGGCAGCCTTCTATCTGCACAGATAGTTCTGTGCTCTGCAGCCAGCCCATAATCTGTTTCTTCTCCATGTGGTTAGAATATCTGAGTTATAGAGCAATTATACATTCTCAAATAGGGATCATGATCTTTCTATTAAATGCCATCATACTCTTCTAGATCAGAATCATCCAGTCTCCCCATGTGGGTTTGCAGCAGTCTCTGTCCCCCCCAAAATAAATACCAAGTATTGTGCTTCTGGATGGGTTTATGTGTAATGGGAGGAGATGATTAACAGCTCTGGGCATCAAATCAGTTTATAATTTCTGAATTTCTACCTGAACACATATGAATTGGTCCAACTGTTACAGAAAACACTTTGAAATTATACCAAAAATAGTTGCTAACCTGTTTCCAGGGCTTGATTCATTGATCTCACTACTAGGTATTTATCCTGAGAATGAATGGATGAATATTTGTCCTTTGTTCTTGGAAAAAACCATCACGAATGATGGCTTGACTTGTGGGTAGATTGGATTTAATTGAGGCAGAGACAAAAGTCACCAGCCTCACTCTTTCTTCTAAAATCATTGAAGAAGACTAGCAATTATTCAGGAAGCAGTGGATGATTTTTTGTATCTTTGATATAATAAGTATGTACAAAATAAGATAACTTCATTTTTTTGTCCTTGCATCCTTAACACCCAGCAGAGTACTTGGGCATATCAGATACTGAATAATGCTTATTGATTGATTGAAGAGGGTGAGAGACTTAGCGACCTTGGGGTATCAGCATTCCACTTTCATGGTCTTTGGAATAAATTCTTATCTACCCATTCTGCTGGTTTGGAGTAACTCAACTCACCAACAGGACTGAGGCTCTTTGGTTATCTTTTAGGTTTAGTCCATCAGCTGAGATTATTTATGGCACATGCTGCAACTTCTTGGAGCTTCAGGTGGGTATTGAGTGCAAAGGAAATGCCAAAGGTAGATGATCAGCCCTAAAAAGGGTAAGTCCTCATACCAGATGAGCTAGTCCTCCTTGAACAACCAAATAAATGAATAAATAATTGATTGAGTGGATGAGTGAATGAAAAAGAATGCATTAAGCACTAATTTTATATGGAGCACTACATGGGGACACAAATGGAAAACCAAAATAGTCTCCACTTTCAGGGAGATAAGTGACAGAAAGGCCTATCTATTAAAACACTCATGGCAATACTTTGAGGGGATAGCACAAAATCAGAAGTAAAATAGATGCCCATCAATTAAAATAATGGCTGAATTTGAATTGAATGGACTTCTTTTCTCCTGCAGCTGCTTGCTAGCTGATCTCTCTACCCAGTGTTCTCTCTTCTGCCTCTGGTCTTTGCAGAAAGAATACCCCATGTCAGAAACTCTGCTCCATTCCCACCTCCACCTTGTAGAATCCCAGCATCCTTTAAAGAAACATACCAGAAGTCAGCTCCCAAGTGAGGTCTTTCCTAATTCCTGCCCCCCCTCACCTTCCCCAAACTCAATGGTTAATGTTCTCCCCACACTTGAAACTTTGCAAAGATTTTGGGGGGGTTACTTATCTATGTAGATCTGTTTGCCCACCCTATGCTGAATGGGAGTTGCTTGAGTCAGGAACATTTTTTCTCTTTGTTTGGCTTTTAGCCTTTGTATTCTCAGCATGAAACACCATGCCTTGCCCAGAAGAGAGGCTTAATAAATTCAAGTCAAATTGAATATGATTGTGTTTTATCTCTGCAGTACATAGCTACTTTCTAGTTCTAACCTTACGATCATGTGAAGACCTTTGCAGCAACACCCACAAAGGGCCCTCATGTCTCTGCTTGAAGCATTCTTTACAGGATCCCCAGAAAATTTATGTCCCCTTTTGGCCAAGGTCCTACGTTGCTGCCTCAATCTCCCCCCTACAGACAAATTGAACAAGCTTCCCTCTCATCCCATGTCAGAGCTGAGCTATTTATGTCAACAGCTACTTCCAAGGAATCCTTTTTGCATCCCCAGCTCTCTGGTGATTTCAGTTTTTTCAGTAAACTTTTCCTACCATCAATTTGGTTGAGTGCTTTTGGACGGTTACTGCTTAGAATTTATCCTCTCAGAAAACTCTACTGCCTGCCAAATAGATAGGAGGCTGGACAGATGTGAAGCCGAGAATCCAGCCCAATAACATACATCTGTAGGAAGCAAGGTCTGACAGCATCTTACATCACCTAGGACTAGCTTGAGGAGAAAAAAGTGGCAGATGTGGAAAGATTGTATGAGCTACAAATAACTAATTTTTCTCCATAAGGGGTTCAGAAAGACATTATGAAAGGGATATATGTTATTCCTGTATATATATATATATATATATATATATATATATATATATACACACATATATGGAGGCAATTGAGGTTAAGTGACTTGCCCAGGGTCACACACCTAGGAAGTGTCAAGTGTCCGAAACCAGATTTGAACTCAGGTCCTCCTGACTTCAGGGCTGGTGCTCTATCCACTGTGCCATCTAGCTGCCCCAAAGAATATATTTTTATGGCTGAAATCTACACATGGAACCCATCTGAGAGTTCCAGGACTACAGTCAAATGGTTTTTGTTGTCATTGAGCCATTTCAGTTGTGTCTTATTCTTTGTGATCCCATTTGAGGTTTTCTTGGGAAAGATACTAGAGTAGGTTGCCATTTCCTTCTCCAGTTCATTTTACAGACAAGGAAACTGAGGCAAACAGGTTAACTGATTTTCCCAGGCTCACACAGTTAGGAAGTGTCTGAGACTGGATTTAAACTTATGAAGATGAGACTTTCCGATTCCAAAACCAGTATGCTATCGACTGTACCACAGTAGTAATACCTGTTCAAATCTAACCTCAGAAACTTTTTAGATGTAAGACACTAGGCAAGTCATTTAATCTCTGTTTGCCTCAGTTTTCTCATCTATAAAATAAGGATAATAATAGTACCTACCTCCCAGAGTTGTTATGAATATCAAATGAAACAATATTTGTAAAGTACTTAGCATAGTGCCTGGCATATACTTTATATATGTTTATTTATATTTATGTATATAATACATAAAAATATATAAATTATAATATATATAATATATATTTATAGTTTATAAATGTATTATTATATTTGAGCTCAAACATAATAATTGTTATTCATAATATATAATAATATACTATATAATATATGAATATATTATATTTATGCTATATATTATTATATTTTGGTGTGATATATTATTATGTATAATATATAACGTACTTAGAAATGACTATACATAATCTATAATATAATTATCTATTAATTGGTTGATTGTTGTCTTTCATTCTCAAAGAGAACCAAAATGACATTACTACATTAGAGTTACAGTGTGTCTGAATGTGGCTGATCAGGCCATTAAAAACTCAGAATGTTCTGCCACAGATCGGACACAAATCATCCCCATGAACATTTGGGGTGGCTTTTTAAACTGTGCATCTTGAGTTTTTTCTGGGCTAGTTCAATTCTGCTTTGTTCATAGGGCACAGCGCCTTCTCTGATGAGAGCATGCAATACCGGGTGGTCTTGTAACAGTGAATCCCATGTCATGCAATCAATTCTAAAATTCTTATGTTATTATATTATACATGGTTTTATATAATCTAATATTATGATTATGTTTGAGCTGAAATATAATAACAGCAATATTTATAAAGCACATGCTCTATGCCAGGCACTGTACTAAGGACGTTACAAATATGGTTTCATTTGATCTTCATTACTAAAGACAAATTTGTGATTCAGATCTCTTGACTTCCCATCTAAAACCTTTATGGTAGATTGCACCAAGTCTGCCATTATACTTTTCCAGGCAGCAGAGAAAAGGGGATTATAGGGATAGGGATTGGATTTCTTTCATTAATATAGGGAACTCTAGGAAGAGGAAAATACTTCTATCAATGTAAGGCGGCACCTCCTCTGAAGCACATAGTCTCAAAAAGTTGCCCAATGTACTGAGAGTGTTCTTAAGTCAGAGCCACACAGCTAACTAGTGACAGAAGTAAGATTTGAATACAGGTCTTCTGGACTCAGAGTCTGGCTCTCTATCCACAATGTCCCCCTAAAGTTGGCAACTATTTACATATTTGTTTAGTTTAATCTCTCAAACAACGCTGTGAGACAACTATTACAGATGTTAATACCTTCATTTTATAGAATAGAAAGCAGAGGTCGAGAGAAAATGGAATGATTTGGCATCTTGCCGTGTCAGAGGGAGGATTTAAACCCAGGTATTGATGACTCAGATTGAAGCATTCTATCCACTATGGAAATCACAGAGTCAAATTTAGGCTAAATGTCATGGCTGAGTAAGATGGGGATGTCCTAATAATTTAAAATGTCCAAAAGTGGAATAGCGATAGGTTCTCCCTCCTAGGAAGTCATCAAGCAGAGTCTGGACAACTACTTTGTCAATTAAATAGCATTTATATAGCACCTACTGTATGCTAGGCCCTCTGATAAAATAGAATAACATGTAATAATATAAATAAATAAAATAATATATAAAATATATTAAGATATATTTATATATTGTGCATTTTAATATATAAATATATAATATACATTTAAATTTTATGTTATAATGTATAATTATATATATCTTATATATGAATTATACATTGTAACATGTATTATATATGTATATTACAAATACATATATAATATATGTCATGTATATATAAATAATATAGAGAGAATATAGAAATATCTATAATTGTCAAACACTCACAATACCTGGCACATAGTAAGTGCTGTAAAAATGTTAGCTATTATTTGCATTTTTCTTATTTCATCCATGCTTTAGGTGGGATTCTTTATCCATATGCTCCCCTAAATCCAACATGGACAATTCAGCTCCATGAATTGGAAGACTTTCCTTATGTCTTCAAACATTCTGCACATATGGCTGCAGTGTTCTGATTGTCCATCTGTCATTACCCAGGAGACACAGTAACATCATGATCAGAGCAAAAGTCTCTTTTATGTTCAAATAAGAGTACACAATTCACCTTGTAATACAAGTGAATTTTATTGAAATTATAGGAACATAAGATAAAAAACTTAGGAGAGCTGCCTTAGAAAATTTATTTATTAGACCTCCCACAGTATTATATCTTGGAAGGAACACTGGATTTGCATTCACAGGGCCCAGGATCAAATCCTGACTCTGCTTATTCACTGCCAGCATGACCCTACAGTAAATCACTTAGTCTTAATCAACCTCAGTTCTTTTCTTTGCAAAAGGAGAGGATTAGATTAGAGTCAGGGTTCTTAAACTATGGATAGATTTCAAGAGGTCTATGAACTTGGATAGAAAAAAAAATTTTACATCCACTCACCTTTAGATGGGAATTTAGCATTTCCTTAGATTAATTGAAAACCTGCCTGCCAAAGTGGTCTAGGACACACACACACACACACACACACACACACACACACACACACACACA
>JAJPUD010001548.1:356869-405541 GCA_023553655.1 Myrmecobius fasciatus | reverse complement strand
ACACACACACACACACACACACACACACACACACACACACACACACACACACAGAGTCCTATCTGCGCCTTTTATGGGAAACGTACTGATCCCCTATCCCAAGACTTCTTTTCCTACTTGCAACTCTTTTCATCCAAGAAATGTTTACATGAGTCCAAGTGTATAAGTTTATAAAATTGATATACAAATCAAATATTTATTGATAATAAATAATTACATGACCCCATTTGGGTTGCAATCCACAGGTTAAAAAGCTTTGCCCTGTCCTATACTGTGTTTAGGAGCAAACTACAATGGACAGAATTCTCTGGCCCTTCCTTCTTTGCCTCCTTTTTCCTACTCTCCCTCTCTGAAAAAGTCTCTCCTGGGTGCTCCCCTCCATCCTTCTCCCCAAGGTCAATCAATAAGCAGAACAGGTCATTGGAAATTCCCTAAAAGAGAAGATCAGACTCTCAGAGCTGTTCTGTTCTATATAGATCATTGAAATGCCTTTTGTTACCAAAATGCAGACATGAGTAGTAAGATGAAACAACTTCCCCTCCCCCAGTAATCATTCTGTTTCCCTTTGATTTTTCATTGACTAGACTGTGTGTCTCCTGTCTCAAACTGACTGGCATTTCCTCATCAGTGGGACTCCCTATTTAATATCCCTGAAAACAGAAGCCTTCCTGGAGTCTTTAAGCACTTAAACATAGGACTGCAAGAGTAGAACCAAGCAGAGTTCTTGCATTGCTCATATCAATTTTTCACAGCTCAGCAGTTTTCCCAGACATTTAGTTCTTCTTTATGAAGAAAAAGGAGATCCCTCCTCACTGCTATTTAGACTCCACCCTGTGATCCTCTGTCATTTCAGCTCTTATAGAAACCCCTTTATAGCTTCATTGCACTTGAATAATGTAAGAATCTGTGACTTTGCTTGAGGGGCAAAATGCTCTTTTTTATAAGATGCATTCTCAGTGCTAATTATAGCTATTCAATTGCCTTACAACATTCTCTCAGATTGGGAGTAAAGGAGAGCATAATATCCTATAAGACTTATAGTCAAAGATTCAAATCCTGCCTCTGATGTTTTCTCTTTAAGGAAACCTGAATAGCTACTTAACTTTTATGAGCTTCGGTTGCTTTCTTTGGAAAAAAATGAATAATTTATTCTAGTACCTACCTTATATGTTAATTGGGGATGTGGGAAAACAACATACAAGGGAACTGAAATGGGTGTGAAGGAGAAGGTAACCATGTGGGAGTATGGTGTTGAAATCTGGAAAGTTAGAAGCAAAATCAGGAGGAGAATGAACATTAGCCAGACTGAGATTTCCTCAAAATGTAGGTAAGCCCTAAGAGAAAGTCACCAATGGGAGAAGAAATATGGAAGAAAAATATTCCAGGGTGAGATGACTATTGGAACATGGTCTCAAAGTCTGGAAAATCAGAAACATAGCCAGGAAAAGTGGGATGTGGACCTGCATAAGGGTAGTGGTTCTGTGAACTGGAAGAAAAAACATAGTAGAGCAGAATTAACATGATTAGGCAACTGATTAGATATGGAGGATGAGTAGGTAGTTTATAAATACTTTATGGAATGGATTGGCTAGTATAGGATTTCTTTTATTCTAAGAAAATCACTTTACTCTGTTTTTTTGTTTTTGGGGGGTTTTTTGCTTTCAATTTGAAATGTTGCAGAACCCCATTATAACATGGCTCATTATTGCACAGATTCAAATATGTCATGGGTCAAATCATGTCCCCTGAACCACAACGCCAAACCAAAGGAAACTAATATAACAGGGCTGGCCTACAGTGCAGCTGTTAGTCTTGGCCCCTGATAGCAATTTTATAGGATAGGATAATAGCAAATCCTATGCATGCCAAAATTCTGTTCATGAAACAGTTTCTTAGAAACTACTCAAAGTGCACAGGTCTGTAAATTCTTGAGTGTATTTCTACCAATGTCGAATTATCTTCAAGTTCATTTTTCTAGGAAATCTCTTATCATTCTTTTTTTTCTTATATCTAATCAAAACACCTGAGGTATTAATTTTCTTCCTGTGTTGGTCATTACAAATCAAGGCTGCTTCAAACATTTGGAAAATGCATCTCTCCATTTCACCTTTATCCAAGCTTTTAAAGCTTGTCCTGTTCAATTCTGCAATAAATACATGTCATGGGATCTTCAAGAAAGAATTTAAGTGAATACTTCATCTAATTCCCTCACTTGATAGATAAGTAAACTGAGACTTCAAGCATCTGCCTAATGTCGCTCAGGTAAGAAAAATAGGATTCAAACACCATTCCTACAATTCCAAATTTAATTTTCTCTTCACTGTGATTATAGAATTCAGAACTAGAAATTACCTTAGAAATGACCTGGTTTTATTTCATCTTCTCATTTTATACAGAAGAAAATTACTGAGACCCCAAAAAGGAGAAAGATTAATACAAGATGCTATGCAGTAAATGATAGAGTTAGGGTTTGAAGCAAATGACAAGAATATGAACAGTGCTTTTTTTATTAGACTACAGATAGGCAACTTCTTCTTACCTGTTCCCCTAGATCTTTCCTTACTTTTTCTTATAGTCATTATCTTTACAGGCTTTTTCCTGTATCCCCATCATAATTATCTCTTACATCCCTTCCTTGCTATAGTCTGATCTGATCTAGCAAGTTTGAGTATCATATTTTCAATCAATAGAAATTTATTAAGTGTCTTTTATATGCCAAGTACTATGCTAGATGCTAGAAATGCAAAATTAAAAATGGAATAGTTTCTGCCTTTCACAGAAACAATATGTGTTAAATAAATTAAAAATAAATGCATGGTAATTTTGGAAGGGAGATTAGATAGGAATTAGATAGGAAGATGGGGATGAGCTTTAAGGTGCACTGTTGATGGCACTACACATATCAGCACCATTGAAGCTTCAAAGTCATGAAAAACAGCAAACTTCCTGAAATGGATCCACCAGAATTGGTCTATTAATAATTCCTTGTATTTGCTTCCATCCAGAAAGTTTGCAAACAGACAAAATCAGACTTTTCAAGGTATCAATATAAATATGTTTGCATTAAGCTTTATCCTTTTCAAAGGACTTTCATACATCTTGCTTCATTTGACCCTCAAAACCTGGGAAGTAGGTAGGGTATCCTCATTTTAGCAAAAGGTTCAGAAAGTTTGAGTGTTTTGCTCAAAGTCACATAGGTACTGACAAAACCATGGCCATTTCCAACATTCTCAATCCAGGATGTTTTCCATTCCCCAAATCTTGGTTCCAGAGAACAGTGGTCTGCAGGAAATCTGCTTGTTTTATCAAGAGAGTAGCAAGAACCTTTGTTATACATGTAGCCCTGTCCTGAATATAATAAACACTCCTTTTTGAAAAGTAACAAACTTTTTAATCAGTAAAGGTGCATAGTAGCTATAGGAAACCCTTAATATATTCATAAGAAATATGAAAGGTGGGGCAGTTAGGTGGTACAGTGGATAGAGCACCAGCCCTGAAATCAGGAGGACCTAAGTTCAAATTTGACTTTAGACACTTAACACTTCCTTGCTGTGTGACCCTGGGCAAGTCACTAAACCCCAATTGCCTCAGCAATATATATATACATATATATATGTATATATATATGTGTGTGTGAAAGGCATCCATATTTCTCTTTTTATTCTTAAAATTTCCTTTATAAAATAAGATTTAAGTCTAGGATAATTTGTAATTAAGACAATTGAGAAGAAAAAGACTCTTTAAAATCCTGAGAAGGTCGCTGGGGATAGATCTGATCTGTGAATTTGTCCAACCATTCCAAATATCATAGTCTTTGGTCCAGCGATTCCACTGTTGGGCATATGCCTTACAAATGTCAAAGACATTCAAGTCCAATAAATGCCAAATAGCCATAGTAGCACTCTCTAGAAGCATAGAATTGGAAATAAAGTGGGCACCCATTGTAAAATGGTTTTAAAAACTAGTCTAAGATGTAATGGAAGATGATAATATTACAAGTAATGATGAATATAAGAGATTCAAAAAATAGGAAGTCTTTTTGAACTAAGAATAAAGAAATAAAGAGAAATATAAGGAACAATACACATAATGCTTACAATAGTATAAATGAAAAGATTGCTAAAAGGGAGTCAGGTCAAGAAGCATTGTGCTAAACTCTAGAAATACAAAGGCAAGATTCAGTCCCTGATCTTAAGGAATTCAGTCTGTTGGAGAAAACAATAAGTAAACAACTGTGTATGAATAAGATAAATACAAGATAAATTGGAGATATTCTCAGAAGGAATATGAGAGATCCTGTATTTAACTGCCCTGTAATAATTAAGAAAGACCAGGATAGACTGAAGTTTGAAAGAGGCCAGAAAAGTCAGGAGATATTGATGAGACAGAAAACATTCCAGTTATGGGGAACAGTCGATGAAAATGTCCAGAGTTGAGAGATAGAATGTCTTGTGCAAAAAAGTAAATAAATAAATAAAAACAACAACAACAATAAAAAACAGTAAGAAGGTAGTAGGGGTGGAAAGGAATAAAATTCAAAAACACTGGCAAAGTAAAAAGGGGCAAGACCACAAAAAGTTTTAAACTCCAAACAGAAGATTTTATATTTGGTCCTGGAGGTAATAGGGAGCCACTGAAGTGGCAGTGGGGAGGTACCCTTATAAATGTGGACTCAGGAGAGGTGAACAAGGATATGATAAGAATAGCGCTTCTTTCCCTCTCCAGCAGGCAGGCTCATGGAAGGACTGAAGTAGAATGGCATTTCTCTTCTTCCCCAGGAGGAAGACCAGCAAAATAAAATAGTAGAATGGTAGAAAAATCAACAAAGGTCTCAGAGAATATGTATGAAAAAATCCCTTATCTCTGTACTCATGGCACAGAGTTGGATAAACTACTAAGATGGCAGACATCATTCTGATACAAGCACTGCATTGAACATTGTTAATGGCTTTTCTGCACACAGGGAAATGTTCAGTGTAGATGGGGTGAGTTTTCAGAAAGGCTTCTGATGTCCATTAAAAAGGCAAGTGCTTGGTTATACAGGCTATATTTCCTAGATAGGATGAATCTATATTCAAAAAGGTAAAACGATTTCATTGCCTGATGGGAAGTATTCCCAGAGCCCCTTACAATAATGACCTTACAGAGAGCAGGACATTACTTACACACATTTCTAGTCACCATGTTATTCTGTCTCATTTGGAGCTTCATGATTTGATACAGGTTTGTGCCACATGTTAAAGTAGCAATGATTTTTAACAGCTGTTTTCCATTTGGGAGGATAAATGTTAAGTGGGAGCTTGTTAAACATGAAATACATTAAAAATCAAATGTGGCATGAGAAGGGTCTGTGAGTATACTGACTGCTTACACAACATGGCTAAGTCCCCATTGCTTCTAGAGAGAACAAAATGGTGACCAAATTATGAAAATTGGAGACACAATAACTCCCTCAGTGCTCCTGGCATTTTAATCCTTCCTCCTTGGGCAGCCTAAGCCATCTAAGACAGAGCATGAGTCAGTCTTTGATTCTGAAGGCCAAGAGCTGACATGGCAAGCAATATTAAAAATAAGAAAGCATCAATACATGGCTTTCCCTGGGATCAAAGTGCTATCCTTTGTTTGCACTGGGTTCAGGTTGTGAGATAAAATCACTGTCCTGATTCCCATGTCTTTTCCCCTAGACAAACAGTAGGTACTTAGACATGAGACAGATGAACTTCCTGTGATCTATCAATATCTCTGGCCAACTGGAGCTTGATAAGACAAATCAGAAAAAACTGCTTACCTTTTCTTATCTAATGCTCAGTGCTTGACCCAGCTTCTCTGACCCTTTTATCCAACTTAGACTCAAAGATCATTAAATCTCAGGTTTAGGGCAGTTACTGTAAAGCACTATGGATTGGATCATGCCCCCAAAATAGGACCAGGGAATGGGCAACAGTATTTACACTTTATCTGCATCTGGAATACATAAAGAGACTGTCCTCTGAATCAACTAGATGCTAAAACAAGCCCTGGGTAAGTCCTATGGAAAATTAGTATTGATAATCCCAAGGGCAAATTTTGTTCCTTTCAGTTTTTTCATGACAAAGGAAGGAGTGTAAAAAAAAAGAAGAAGAAGAACATGGGTTAGAATCCAAATCCCATTTCTTTACTATCTATATGAACTTTGGCAAGTTACTTTCACTCTATGGACCTCAGTTAACTCCTCTGTAAAATGAAGGGCTAGGGCTAGCTGATCAATACGTTCCCTTTTAGCTCTCCTCCCAAATGAGATGATGCATATTCCTCTCACTCTCTCTCTCTAGTGTCATCATTAGGAGCTTTTATCAAATGCCTGTGCTGTGTCTATTAGGACCAAAGTATAGTCGATTAATTTATTGTCTTATCTGTTGCGGATAATTGTTATGCATTCCCACAATAATTAAGTCTCCCTCTCATACGTGATCAATATCAATGGTAAAAATGATAGAACTTCCTTCTCAATTGTCTATGCTAAAGTAATAGCTTCACAAAAAGGAAAAGGAGGAATCTGTTCTTCAGGTATATGTCTATTATAAGCAAAGACACCAAGATCGATATCTATGGTACAAATGGTCAAAAGGCTAGGACTCCTGCCATGATCCCATGAAAAAGAAGCAAGTTCCCTTTCAATGAATGAAGTTCTCATGTGCCAAATCCAACAGAACATAGAGTGTGTCAGAGTCCTTCTCTGTAGCCATAGTTACTATCTGAATAAGCCTGCCAGAACTGGAACTTGAGTTCTTTAGTGATCATATAGTCCAAGTCCAAGATCTAGCATAAGAAAAGCAGTGTCCTGGCTTCCATTGCAGCATCTTCTCCACAAATCCCTCCTGCTTCCCCAAAGATTAAGCTTCTCTAGAATAACCTTTTAGTTTAACTAGTTTGTATTGGGCACCTAGATGGCATAGTGTCAGGCCTAGAAAACAGGAAAATCTGAGCTTAAATCCAGCCTCAGACACTTAGTAGTTACATGATTCTAGGCAAGTCACTTTACCCTCAGTTTCCTCATCTATAAAGTGAGCTGGAGAAGGAAATGGCAAAACATTCCAGTATCCTAGCCAAGAAAATCCCAATTTTAGTCACTGAGGAATCTCACATAACTGAAAGGATTGAACATTTGTATTAGATTGTATTAGGTTATTGTTTTTATTAGATTGTATGTTTTAGTTTGTATTAGATTGAGAAAATTAAATAAAAAGTTGTGGGATAACAAATTGGGGGGGAAGTAAAATATCTTATCATTAGATCTGGTGATAATTAGTATGGGACAAACAACAGGGACTTGACTGTCTCCAGGTGCCCAATTTATAGAGAACTTTTGGTCCTTAGGGAAAAGGAAGTCTCCTCTTTGTCCTCATCCATCTGGCAAGAGTCTTTTGCATTTCCAGGAGTCTCTGATTTTCCCCCAAGTGGAGCACTATTCCATCCACTCTATACCTGTGGTGTTAACCCTAGACACAGATCTGTGTGAGAGAACAAAGAAAGGAACTGATACAACAGTACCCTACATTCTCTTTGACAATATGTTAACAAACCTCAACCATTACATTTGTCTTCCCCTACACAGCACCAAATCAAGGTTTAATGAACCAGGAACGAGAAAGCTGTTTGTGAAATCTGGACATCTTTGTTTTTATTTTTCACTGTTCAGACAGAATCAGGTGTCTCATCTGGATTTCAGAACCTCTGAATGGTTGTCTTGGCTCTCTTTTCTGATTGTTCAGCTTTGGAGGATTTCCATCAGCCAGGCCATAGGCTAATTTTAGCATAGAACAGGATAATGTTTCTTAGAAATAGGGCTGAAAAGTAGCAATCATTCCACTATTGAGCTTTAGGGTGGAACTCAATTTCTCTCCTATTGTATAAATAAAAGACATGAGCTGTAACATGCCATAACAAACCTGGTCAGTAGGCAGAGAAGGCAGCCACCTACACAATGGGATGTGAAAGACCACTAACCATGGCCTGCTGCCAAAATGCCTGTTATTCCTCCATTATGACTTCAAACTTTTTTTGAAATGATGGTCTGTTTTCAAGAATTCCATGTTAAATTATAAATCTCCCTAAGCAGAGACTACATCTTAACCCCAGATAGCAAAGAGCTTAGAAGAAAATACTTCAGCTAGGTGGTACAGTGGATAGAGCACCAGCCCTGAAGTCAGGAGGACCTGAGTTCAAATCTAATCTCAGACACAACACTTCCTAGCTGTGTGATCCTGGGCAAGTCACTTAACCCCAATTGCTTTAGCAAAAAAAAATAATAATAATTCAGCAAAGATTAACAGCAGTAGGATTTAGAAAGGCTCTGGAAAGAGGGGAAGGGATGATTTGGAAGAGTTAGGGGTGGTAGGCAGAAGAGAGAAAAGAGAAGCTCATAATAGAAGGAGGAAGTAACCAGAGAAAAATATTTCCAAAAATTCGCCAAACTCTGCTCAGAATTGGATTTCTGTCTCAGAACTTTTCAACATCCTCACCTACTTTCCTTCCTTCAGATAACAGTGGATATCTTTTGAATTCTCTTTAACTAACCTATCTTTTCTCCAAAAGTTACCCCTCTTCTGAAATTACCTATTTCAATATTTTATCCTTCCAGTCTTCCAGTTTTATGACCTTGGAGTCATTCTTAACTCTTCACTCTCCCTCACAATGCCTTCCCCAGCCAATCAGTTGTCAGATGCTATCAATTCTCTCTCTCCAACTTTACTTGTATCTTTCCCTTCTCTCAGTTTAGCCATGACTCTCCCTCAGGTTTCATCACTTCTTACCTGAATTATGTTTACAAGACTCCTGATCTGTGTCCATCCATCTTGCTTGAAAACATACTTGGATCTCCCCAATTCTAACAAAGTATTCCTTTGGTACCCTTATTTCATCTTCCCTCTTCCCTTTCTGCCAAACTTTTTGAAATAGTTCTTATCTCTACATCTTTACTACCCACCCTGCCTCAGATCTTTGCACTGTGGTTTCTATCCTGACCATTCTACAAAAATTTCTCTCTGAGAGGTCACCAAAAACCTCCTAATTCCAAACCTTAATTTTTCATTCTCCATCTTTTAGGACATCTCTGCAGCATTTAAAATTGTTATGTATTCCTACTTATTTAATTCTCTCTCCTCCCTTCCAGAGAGACTGCATGTTTCAGGGGAAGGAAAAGTAATTCTGAAAGCAAGACTCTAATATTTTCTTTCTATCTCTCTATATGTCTCTTTATTCTCTATATGTCTCTCTTTCCCTCACTCTCCCTACCCTTTCTCTCTCTCCCCAGTTTTTTTCTTTAGCAATATCATATGCTCAACTCTACAATTACCTCTATGTAGATTCATGCCAAATGTATATTTAGAATTTTGTCTTGTCTTTTGAGTTCCAGAATTACAGGGTCAACTGCCATTAGGATATCTCCGTTTGGAAATCCCAATAGCAGTTCAAATTTGAGATGGTAAAAACATGCTAGAATCACAATATTTTTGAGCTAAAGCTATAGCACCTCCTTTTGACTTCACTATCTCCATCTCTGGCACTAACATTAAATTTTTGTCTCATGTTAAGAACTTAAGGGTCCATTATTCCTTCTGATACATCACCTGTTATATCCAATGAGTTACACCAAGGCCTACTAATTTCAACTCTAATCTATCCTCTCCCTTTCAGTCCCACAACTATATGTGATCCCATGGTACAGATCTTCATTAGAGTCCACCAGGATTATCTCAGTAGCCTCCTAATAAGTCTTCTCTTCTTCAATTCTTCCCTTCTTTCCTGTCTTAATCTAGCCTACACACCATAACCAGAATAACTTTTCTTATATCTATAAATGGTCATTTCACTCCTCTGCTCATAATCTTCAGGGGATCCTGGTTAAAGGTCTAATTTCTTTGCTTGTCATTCAAAGCCTTTGAGAATTTGATGCTACCCAATCTTTCTTGTTCAATCTCAGGATACTCCATTGCATGTAATTTGTGATTTAGCCAAATGTGACTGTTGTCATTATCACTCTCCACTCTTATTCTTCTTGCCAAATGACGCGCATTTTCCCATCTCTGTGCCTTTGCTCCCATTAATTCCTATGGAAAATGGAAAAGATGCCATCTCATCCAATTCCCTCATTTTATTGATGTGGAAAGTGAGACCCAAAGGATTGATTGGCCCAAGGTTACAAAGATAACAAGTCTTAGAAACAAGATTAGAATTCAGGGGCCTCTGATTCCAGTCAGTGATTCTGGTAGCATCCTGCCTCCTATATACTCAGACAGTTCAATGAACTTATGTTCTCCAAGACATGGGTAGTCCCTCCATTGATATAAGTTCACTATTTATCCATGCTTTCTCAACACAAATAATTCCTATCTGTGTCCTTCCATAAGCTCTTTACAAGTGGTCTACCCAATGTATTGGAGCCTTCCTTTAGACTTCTTCACTCCAAGATAAACTGTCTGTCTCATTTCTCCTATATTTGCCATATTGTTTATCTTAGCTGGATTCACTAAGGTTGTGCCCATTTACCATGTGTCTCTCCCAAGGCTCTGTCCTGAACCCTCTTCACTTCTCCCACTGCACTATTTCTCTTGGTGATCTCCTCAGCACTCCTGGATTTAATTAGCATCCCTAGGCAATGATTCTCAGATCTATTTGTCTAGCCCTAACCTTTCTCCTGACCCCATTCTCAAATTTCCAACTATCAATTGGCCATCTTGAACTGGAAATTTTACAGACATCCTAAATTCAACTTCTCACTCTCATATAGAAACTCTTGACAAATATTGTTAATTCTATCTTCATAAAACTTCTTGCAAATGCTCCTTCTGATATTGCCATTAAATTTTCTCAATATCTCAATGAAGATTCTCATTGCCTCAAGCTTGGACTGTCACAACATCCCATTGGTTGGTCTTCTTGCCTCAAATCTCTCCCCAGTCTAATTCATGCTCCACTCAGATATCAACATGGTCTTCCTGTATGGCTACTTGGGTATGTCACCCCCATCCTTTGTTCAATAAAATCCAGTCTCCCTATCACTTTCAGTATTAAACATAATATCCAAAGTTTTGTTCTTACTCCCTTCTTAACTTGGTCTTTTCACACCTTGTAAATTTTCTTATATCTTACTCCCTTCCATACACTTTGTGGTCTGGAGACACTAGGGTATCGTTCCTCTCACAAGACATCTAAGGACTCTGGGCATTTTCTCTGATTATCCTCCATGCCTGGAATGTTCTCCCTCCTCATCTCTGTCTAAGCTTTCCTGGTTTCTTTCAAGCTCCACTAAAATCCATCCTTTTTTTTTTTTTTTAACAAAATGCCTTTCCTAATCCCATTTAATTCTAGAGCCTTTCCTTTATTGATTGTCCCCAAATTACTCAGTCTATATCTTCTTGGTACATAGTTTTCATATTGTCTTCCTCATTAGATTATGAGCTCATTGAGGGCAGGAACTAATTTTTGCCTTTCTTGGTTTTTCCAATGCTTCAGCTTCAGTGCTTTAAAGGAACTTTATAAATGCTTCTTGGATGACTAATTCGATGAACTTACTTTCTACCACACCATATAAACAGTTAAATATGTACATAATGGGGGAGAGAGGAGCACTCAAAAGATTTTCCATGTGAGGTGACATATAAAATAAGTCTTGAAAGAAGCTAATAATTCAACGAGATTTGAAAAATGGGTATTTCGGGCATGGGGCAGAGCTTGGGCAAAGGAACAGAGTTAAGAGATAAAATGTTAAGTTCAACAAGCAGGTCAGGGAATAAATAGCAGAATGTAGATTTGAACCCAGCTCTTCTGACTTCAGATTCAATATTCTTTCTTTTATTCCTTTCTCTTTCTCAATAGTAAGGCAGAAAAACATATTTGTTGTTAGTAATTTTTTCAGTTGTGTCCAGTTCTCATGACCCTATTTGGGGTTTTCTTGGCAAATATACTGGAGTGTTTAGCATTTTCTTAACCGGCAACAAGCATTTATTACATGTTTATTAGTGTGAGCACTGGTAATATAAACATAAAGAAAAAGAAAGATAGTCCCTAAATTCAAAGGAGTTTACACTTTAATTGGAGAAGACAACATACAAAAGGGAAGTAAAAAAGATGAAGGAGGGCCAGCTAGGTGGCACAGTGGAGAGAGCACCAGCCCTACAGTCAGGAGGACCTGAGTTCAAATCTGATCTCAGATACTTAATACTGCCTAGCTGTGTGACCCTGGGCAAATTACTTAACCGAAATTGCCTCAGCAAAAAAAAAAAAAAAAAAAAAAAGGAGGAGGAAGACATTTTTGACGTCCAGAAGCAGAACCAGGAAGGAATGAAGTTCAGCCAACCTGGGCCAACCATATCATCAACTGAGATAATATTTGTAAATTGCTTTAGAACAATAGCTGGTACCTAGTTGGCACTTAATAAATATTTGTCCCCTTATCCTTCCTCTCTCCTTAAAATGTAGGCCCTGGGAAAACTTTGACAATGGGAGAAAAGGGCCAGAAGGGTAGCAATAACTAGAAACTTATCCTCTATCATTATACTAATATCAAATGTATAATTCTTTTATGAATGATGCTTCTCACAGGAAAGCCAAGGTGCATTTGGGTTTTTCTTTAAAGATCTATTCATTGAGAATTGAATCACAGAATTTCAGAGTTAAAAAAGAACCTTGAAGTGGTCATCCAGCCTTTGCTTGAAGCCCTCCAGTGAGGGGGCACCTGTTATCACACAAGGATATTCATTCCACTTTTTAGAATTGTGAGAAAGTTTATTTGGAGCTTAGTATCTGTTAACTTTCATCTTTCAGTGTTGGTAGGTCACCAATAGAAATATTTCTTCCATCTACATCAGTTGAAGTCCCTAGTGCATGGTCTTTGTGCATAGTGGTGACAGAATTTCCCTTGAACAATTGCTTGTAAATGGTGCTTCTGTGAAGCAAGGAAGCCCGAAAACTTCTCCAATGGGAAGCTCCATAGGTTTCTTTTAACCTGAATTTAAAAGAAGCCCAGACTTCTGCAGACCCCTTGTCAGAATGAGAGGGGGTTGATGTACCAAATGCTATAATCCATTATTTACTTGAGAAACCAGAATTCTCTCTTTGGTCTTGTATGCCATGTTCTCTAAAAAAGACTTTACAAGAAATGAGCATAACTGCAACACTCCAAAAGGAAATGTTCTTGTGTTTCTCATCCCCCCCCAAAAAAATAGTGTATTGAAGCAGCTGGACATTTTATTAGTGGTAATTCAATAGGAGGTAGTCATGAAAATGGCTTTCATCCACTAAGCAGCCTTGTTAGAAAAGTGCTTTTCAATTGGATAATAAAATGCAATCCCATGTTCAGAAATCCTTCTGTTGACATATATGGGACTTAGAATGAGGGCTCAGACAGTCCCTTAACCACCTAATGATAACTGGTAGTTGTTTCATGAGGCATATTTTCCCTTCAGTCTAACATGAAAGCTTCTTGCTCAATGTTTCTGCAAATTGAACTAGCCCATCCCTCTGATTTCAATTGCATAACTTGTTGCGTCTGTTCATGGTTATTACACAGGGCAATGGCCCATCTGGTTTACTTTTGCCACTTAATTAGACTTATTGAAAACATTAGCTATTAATAATTTTACCCAGAGAAGAGGAGTAGTACTTCCTCCTTAAAAATAAAAAGCAACACTCTTTATGAATTTGTCTTCTATCTGAATAATTGCTGCATTTAATATTTTCTGCCTAAAATATATTTTCATGACAAATGATGTCTTATGGGACAATATAGCAGGATTCAAGGCATAAAATGGGTTATGGGAGGATATTATTAATGCTAATAATGATATAATTGATACTTAAATATACAAGAGTCATGATGACCATGAGGGGCCATCGTCAATAAAGCACCTGACTTAGAGTCAACATTACTTACATTGAGATTAAAGAGTTAAAGAGTCTTCATATCTATCCATCTGATGAAGCCTTTTGTGTAAATGAATGGAATTCTGGCCATGTGAGAAGAATTATATTCAGAGGTTTAAAAACCTTGGCTCTGTCTGAAAAGTAGAAAAATATGTCAAATAGCCTGAAGGCAAAGCACTGCCTTCAGGCTGGATCATTCTAAAATTGTAACACATTCTCCAGAGAGATAACAGGAAGCTGCCAACTACCGAGACCAGAGCCAAGTGGTAGAATACCAAAGAGAAAAAAAATAGAAAGACCATGTATATGAGCCAGACTCTAGTTCCACACAAATATAAGAATGGAGAGAAGAAACTGGTAGAGAATTATGGTACCAGGAAGAAGCCAGAGCCAAGGGCCAATGAGACACAGACTCACAGTGACTGTGTGGAGGTGGAGAGGAGAAAATTCAATTCTCTCGTGACTCTGACTCCTTTCTTCATATGCTGATTTTGTAGTCAACAGATCCAGTTCAAAATTCAAACTCTAAAAGTTATACCTGTTTGACATTAGGCAGGCCACTCAATAATGTGGATATTGGACTAAGGTTACTTCTAGCCTTAAATTCATGCTTCTTTAAGCCTATGAGCCCAGAACAACATGATAAGATTGAGTACAGTTTTCTGGGGGGGGGCGTTAGATAAGATCCATCAGAGAAGAGGATTTTTTGATGTCTAGCAGAAAAGGGAGAGTATTTTTTCTTTTTTTAATAATAGCCTTTTATTTTCAAAATATTTGTAAAGATAGTTTTCAGCATTCACCCTTGCAAAACCTTGTGTTCCAACTTTTTGCTCCCTCTTTCCCCCTCACTTCCTTCCCTAGATACCATCCAATATAGTTTAATCCAATTACATGTGTAATTCTTCTATGCATATTTCCACAATTATCATGCTGAACAAAAAAAATCAGATCAAAAAGGAAAAAATGAAAAAGAAAACAAGTAAGAAAACAACAAAAAAAGGTGAAAACACTATATTGCGATCCACATTTAGTCCCCACAATCCTCTTTCTGGATGCAGATGGCTCTCTTCATCACAAATCTAGATAAATTCAACACAAAGATGAAAAGAAAGAAGTTAAAGACATGAATAAAACTTTTTTTAAAACTTGAGTGAAGGATACCAAATAAATTAATTTGCTTATTCAGTATCATAGAGATCTAAATATTAAATTACAAAGGATTTTACTATAAAGCTAGAAAATATGATACAATTCATAAGGAGGAAGAAAAGGTCAAGAATCTCAAGGAGAATGATAAGAAAAAAGTACAAAAGAAGTGAATCAAATAGTACCAGATTTCAAAATACACATACTGCAAAGTAATGATCACCAAAACAAGAAATAAAGAGATTCATGAGCATAGATTAGGAACACAGCATGCTCTGTTGTTCAGTTGTGTTTCAGTTGTGTCCAGCATTTTATGATTCTATTTTGGCATTTTCTTTGCAAAGATACTGGAATGGTTTGCAATTTCCTTCTCCATTTCATTTTACAGATGAGAAAACTAAAGCAAACGCTTTAAGTGATTTGCCCAGAGTCACCATTGTGTCTGAGGCAGGATATCTGCTCAGTAAAATGAGTTCTTCTGGCTCCAGGCCTGATGGTTTAACCACTGCACAACCTAGCTGCCCAACAAAATATACAGAAGCAAACAAACCCAATATTCTAGTGAACCATAAATCCAAAGACCCCAGTTAATGGTGTAAGAACACACCATTCAATAAAAACTGTGGGGAAAATTCAAGAGCAGTCTGGAATCAATTAGGTATAGACTAGCATCTCACTTCATTTACCAAGATAACCAACAAGAGACTGTATGACTCAGCCATAAAGAGTGACATTATCATCAAATGAGAAGAGCAAAGAAGGAATTCTCTTTTGTATCAATGGAATAGGTAGTGAGTTCATGATCAGACAAAAGAGAGAGGAACACAAAAAACAAAATAAAATAAATATAATGATAAGAATAAAATAATGAAATATAAAATGTTAATGATATAAAATTTGAAGTATAAAGTATAATTAAAATATTAAATATATATTAAATATAAAGTTCTATGCATAAATTAAAATATAAAATAAATATAATGATAATAATGCAATATAAAATGTTAATGATATAAAATTTAAAATATAAATTAATGGGGAAAGGCTATTAACAGGCAAGTTTCCAAAGGAAGAAATCTATTGCTTTGAACCTTATATGTGAAAAGAGCACTGGAATTGGTGGTAGAATTTAAGCCAAGGCCTTTGCCATTTGAAATCTCACTATCATAGGGTAAGCTACTTAACTTTCTGAGGTTTTTGCAACTATATAGATTCCTCATTTGTAAAATGAAAATAATAAAAATTAAAATAGCTCCACAGTTGTTATGAAGAAATAATGTATATAATATGGAAGCAAAGGACTTTGCCAATATAAATGTTAGCTTTAGTTATCTGGGGATGAGCAATAGTCCCACCCCACACCCAACAGAATATAAGACTGTCCCCCTGGACAAAGCACTGGTCAAGGACTTTGAGGATCTAAGTTCTAATCTCCACTAGGTCATTTTAGGTAATTCCCTCAGCCTGGTGATGCCTCAGTTTCCTCAGCTGAATTGTGAGTGCTCGGAGCAGATGACTGCTGGCTTGGTTCTATGACTTCAGTCAGGAGAAGCAGAAGCAGCTAGGTGCTGCAATAGATAAAGTGATGAACTTAGAGTCAGAAAGGTATGGATTTGAATCCTCACTCAGAAAATTAACTAGTTGTGTGATCCTGGGCAATTCACTTGACATCTCCCAGCCTTAGTTTCTTCACTAATAAGAACTAAAAGTAGAAAGACCAATTTTGGGCTGAAGTCAGATTGTGGATGGCCTGAAAAGCCAGAGAGATGGGGTTTGGGGTTTATTTGTTTTTTTTAAATCCTAAAGTCAATAGAGAGCCACTGCAGATTTTTGAGGAGGGGAGTGACAGTCAAATCTGCCCCTTAGGAAAGTTAGTTTGGCAACTCTGTGAACAATAGATTTAAAAGGGGGAGAAACTGCTTCCTATTTAAAGGCTATTATAATATCCAGGTGAGAGCTGACAATAACTTAAGGTGTGAGGGGAAAGAAAGGCACAAAAATAAGAATTGGTATAGAAATAGTGTCTACAAGGCTTGGTATTTTGATGAACTGGAAGCAGAAGGAATGAGGGAGTTATTGATAACCCTGAAGTTGTGAACCCTGGGAACCTGAGAGAAGGGTAATGTCTTCAGCATAAATAGGGAATATGGAAATAGCAAACAAACAAACTTGGCTTTGTTTTTCTTTCTGTTCTTCATCCTCCTTCACATGTTCTGAACTTAAACTTTCCCACCATGGTTCTGACAGAGCCATTCTACCCTTTGTATTGACTACAATTACCTGTGTCTGCATCTCCTGTCCATTTCATTTAAAATCTAAGTGAATACAGTGGATAGAGCACCAGCCCTGAAGTCAGGAGGACCTGAGTTCAAATTTGGCCTCAGATACTTAACACTTCCTAGCTGTGTGACCCTGGGCAAGTCACTTAACCCCAATTGCCTCAGGTAAAAAAAAAAAAAAAACTAAGTGGATCAGTGACTTCTCTGCACACTCACATGGGTCTATTTTGACAGCTTCACCTTCATCTAAATAGCTGTCTTAAGCCTCCTAATCCATTGTGAAAGGATTTCTTAGTAGCCAAAGGACCATCCTTCTAGTACTTTATACTATGGCCTAAACAAGCAATCTCCAGATTTGTCAATAAAGGGCCAAATGATCAGAGCTCTACATGTGCTACACATGTATCTAATTATATTATTAATTATTTTCAGCTACAAAAACAATTACTAATTGGTTCTAGCCTCCCAGACTGAGCCTTGGAGGCAGTTAGTTACTCAATATAGACAGTGATTATATCCTACTGGTTTACTTGAGTACTGGCTGATTAGGTTTAAAAATAAAACTTTTAAAATTTTTTTCCTTGAGCTGTATCTGAAGGTCAGGCTATATTTTACCCATAGGTCCTGTGTCAGGCACCAGAGGGTCTAGACTATGGCATAATAAATAATTTCAGACTATGCTTGGACCTTTCTCTCTTTTCCCTTCACTCTCTGTTAACTTAGATGAATGGTATCATTCTGAGGGCATAATGCAGGTCACAGTTTGTAAGTGGTAGAGACCAGACGGAGCTACAGTGTGGGGAGAGAAGGAAGAATCTCAGCAAAAGAAAAATCCCCAGGGGGAGAGCTCAGCCACATTGTTGAGGGAACGCTAGCTGTCCAAAAACTCTTTCTTATTCCCTGATCCCCCCATCTTGTCTCATGGAGAAAAATCAGAATGCTAGACATTTTCCCTCTCTTAATCTGAAGGATGGCATGGTACTCTTGAGTACTTGGAAGTAATGTTATTGTAGCCACTATGATGAATGCTCATTTAAAGGTGTCAGGGAAAAAATAATGGGAGAGTAAGGACAATGAAATGATATAATATATATATAATATGTATATTATATAATATTACATATTATTATTACATTATATATAATAATATGTAATATATGATTAAATAATATATATTATATTATATGTAATATATAATTACATAATATATAATATTATATGTAATTATTTATATTATATATGATATATATAGAAAACTATATAATAGGAATTACAAATCATTTTCCCTTCCTGAAAGGGTAGGGCTTGTTGTTCTGAAACAGACCAGAATAATTTGAAAGGTCCCCTTCAGATGATCCCAGAGAAGAGAAGCTGGGAGATAAAATGCAATAAACATTTATGAATCATCTATTAAGTGCTATGTACAGTACTTAGCACTAGGATATAAATAAGAAAAAGAAAGATAGTCTCTTCCTTTAAGTAGTTCATAATCTAATGGAGGTGGGGATAATACACAAGAGAAAAGGGAGGAGTGCCAGAGGGTACTTGGAAGAGGTGCTTGATGAAGATGGCCATGGAGTCCAAATCAAACAGAGTATCTGGTACTAAATGAAGAGCTAACTGGGATTATGAGCCCTTTATTAAGAGAGATTATTGGAAGAATTTTCTGTTTCCTCTTCCAGCCCTCCACTCAAAGAGCAAAGCTGAAGTAGCAAAATAACAAAACTGAAGCAATCTCCATCATAAGTTTTCTGGATGGGACATCTCCTAAATCTTCAAACCTCTTAAGGGAGAGGATTAAGGTAAGTGGAAAATGTACAGTAGATTTAGACTGTGGAGTTACCTGACACATTCTGAGACCCAATTGGGAAATTCTAAGGAGAAAGGGAGGGGAGAGTTCTGGCTTCTCAGCATGTTTGCACATGCACACAAATGAGTGGAACTGGTTTGCAAGGTTAAGGTCTAGTTATGCATTAAGAGATAGACACAGGCTGCCAACAGCCTCTGCCAAAATCAGAAGATTATTGCCCATAGTTCCCAAAATGTCTTCTGACTGAGAAAGTGCCAAGTGAGAGCAGAAAAAGAGATAATGCCTCTTTAACGAGCAGAAGGAATGTAGAAGGGCAGTGGAACAATGATCTACATGACAGAGATGATCCAAAGAACCACGGAGGGGAACGACAACGCAGAATCATCTTGTCCATGTCTATATGCACGTATATGTGTGTATGTATGTATACATGTTGCCTCTCCCTATAGAACATAAATGCATTGAAGGCAGCTATTATTTCATTTCTGTCTTAATATCCCCAGTACCTAGAATGGTGTCTGGCACATGATAAGTGTTTAATAAATGATTGTTGATTGATTGATTTCCACTACATCAGACTGTATATCTGATTGATTATTGACTAGGAGGTGAGAGAGGGGACAATAAAAGTAATAGAGCAAAAGGCCAGTGAATTCTAGTAAATTGGCTTTGAATCAAAGTTAGATTTAAACTATACTTTAGGGGTGAGCTCTGGTTACTATAAGCACAATGACTTGCCAGTGGTGTGATTTCTTCCAGACCTTATCCAGACAGAAGCTATTGACACTGAGATTCCCAGTGGAGCCCTAAACTGGCAGCTTTTAAGTGTTTCATGTGAAACAACAACAACAACAAAAATGAAGTTTTGACCGGGGATGCCACTCATATTCCCAAGCACCATGGTCCTGTTAGGCAAGACAATGCCTATAATTATCAAGTTTTTAATGGCCATTATTTCAATTAGAAATTAATCTGTTTCCAATCATTTCCAAAGAAGAGATGCTTAATGGGGGTGCAGAAGAGTTCAGAATGTCCTTTGAATGCTCCATTATGCTATTTCCTGGAAAGACTGGATCTTGTCTTTGTTATAACATCAAGTTGTCCTCTCCTTTCATTGTTTCCTCTTTTTGATTTAGCCTGGACATGCACTCAGATAATGTCTTTAAAAGCTAGTTTAGGGTGCAGGCATTTTGTCTAATTCTCCTTTGGATTGAGCCATTGGATTAGTCCACAAGAGTTGACCTTTGAGATGGTTCCTGGAGTACTTCTTTGACTTGCCCCCTAGAACAGAACATCTTTTTGTTTTCCCCTTTGACTCTTATCATATATTCTATCCAGTAAAACAGCAGGACATTACAATATTATAGCATTGCAGTTTCTTATAAATTCCCCCAAATTTATCTGTACTGTTCATTGAAAGGGCTTCCTTCTGAGAAGACAAATTTATTTTTACATTTGACATAATATTGTGTCTCAAGATATACATGACATTGAGGAAGATAGAATGATTTATTCCATAAAATCCCTCAATAATGATATGAATTGGGTACACCTTCCCAAGACTCTTTGGTATGTTTTTATACAGATTTTCTGTATAAATGAAGGTAGTCCTTGAACTTGATTACTTTATAAATACTTTCAATCACCTGTTTATGAATGAGGTGAGTCCCATAGTGGCAGTGATAGTGACCAAAACTTCTTAAAGTATAACCATCCACTTCAATCAAAACCTCGTTTTCTTTTGGCCTACTTATACATTCAAGATGGCAGTTGTCAGAGATGCACTGATTTTTCACTTATGACACCTTTTTGCCCAAGAAATATAAGTATATAAAATAGGTATACAAATAAAACATTTTCTGATAATTGTTTCTCATTATCTCTTCAACAAAGGAAATTGTTTCCCAATTTTTCTCCCAGACTCAAGTCTCCTTTTCAATCTACCCTATGCCTAACTAAAATAAAATGATAATAAATCATAATTTTATGGACCCCCCATATTAAGCTTTGTGAACTTATATAGGTTTGCAACCCACAGTTTAAGAAGCTTTACCTTAGAAGATTTATTTAATCCTTCTAGCCCTATTAGATCAGTGATGTCTAACTTAAATAGAAATGGATCTTTGCAAGTCATATATTGATTGAGAAAATCACAAATCAACATTATCTATGTTGTACTGTGGGTTTATTTATTTTGTGTTATATTTCCCAATAACATTTTAATCTGATACAGGACACTCTGGGGGAGGGGGTTGGGGCCTTTAGTTTAACACTTCTATACTAGATGATCCTTACCTGTCTAAAACCATGATCGTTCAGCCATATAATCCATAAATAATTGATACAACATAGGCTATAGGTCAGCATCACTCCTTCACCCAACACCACTTTACAAAAGGCTCCACAAATTAGAATAGGAAGAGAACCTTAGAAGTCATCTAATCCAATTCTTTCATCTTACTCATGAGAAAACTAAGTATAAAAGAAATTCAGCATCTTTCTCATGTAGTAAATGACTAACCAGAATTTTTACCAATGTTCTCCAACTCTAAAATGAGTGTTCATTCCTCTGTACCATATTTTCCCACAAGTAGTCTTTTCTTTTAGCAGAACTAAGAAACACCCTCCATCTTGGCACTGTTGGCCAAGGAACCTTGAGAAACCAGCTTATTAAGCATCATTCCTCCCTCCTTCCCCACCTACTGAAAGAACATATTTGTTGGTTGATTGGTTGATGGGAACACATTAAACTTGCTAATCTTGACAGCTGTTATGAGAGTCAATGATCTGTCTTTCTATAGAGCAGATGGGATATCAAAGCCTATGCTGAAAACATTCATTCAATTGAAAACTAAAGAACTTAGAAGAATGATTTTCAATCTCTTTCTTTTGAAAGAATAAGTACATTTTGTTGGAATGATGTAAAAGAGCTACTTGATAACATTTGTTCAAAGGAATATCAGGATGTTCTGGGGCTATTTTTAGTTTCCTATATTTTGGAGAAGGGCAAAGATAAGGAAAGAAAGAGGTCACATGGATCAAAGAAAGAAAAGATAAAATACTTTTCTACCACAACCCTAATTCAGTTTCTCATTATCTCTTCAACAAAGGAAATGGTTTCCCAATTTTTCTCCCAGACTCCAGTCTCCTTTTCAATCCACCCTATGCATAACTAGAGAAATAACCTTCCTAAAGTATAGGTCTAATTATGTTGCTGAAAGCCTTCAGAGGCTCCCTACAGCCTTTAGAATATATGGAATAGAAAGGTACAGAGAAAATGCTTCATGACTTTTGAAGAGGCAAAGATCATTATTGACTTGGTGCCATCAGGGAAGACTTTGTGGAAGAGGAAGGACAAGAAAAAGAGAAAAAAGAAGAGGAGGAGGAGGAAAGGGAGGAAAAAGAGGAGGAAGAGGAAGAAATGGAAGAAAAGGAAGAGGTAGAGAAGAAGAAGAATGAAATGTGAAGATGAACAGGAAACCCACTGATGGGGTCTGGGGCCTAGAGTTGGCAGTAGGAAAGAATAGGATCATGAGCAAAGGTAAAGGAATTAGCCTCTGAGGAATATTAAAAGGAAGAACAAATGGGTGAAGATATTGAGTTTTGATGAATAGAGAATTGGAGTTAAGAAATCCACACAGTATTTCCTCCATATTCTAGGTAAATAAGGAGTTAGGCCACCTTCTTTTAGCATAGGAATTGGAAGTAGAAAGTGTGGAGAGTTTAAAGAGAGAGAAAAAAATTAGCTAGAGTTACCATGCATGAAGACTGTAAAGCAGATTTCTGCTATACTGTCTGGATTTTGAAAGCAGCAAAGATTTGGACATTGTGTGGCTAAGTAGTTTCAGAAGATTACCCAAAAAATGAAATATGTAAAGTCATTTTAATGTCACAATAAAATGAAAATATTTGAAAAAAATGGGTCACCTTACTTTATAGCAGAGAAACTAGAGACACCGATGAGGAGAAAAGGCATGGAACAATGATGGGGAAATACAATAAAAGCTCCTGGAGAAAGATGGCAAGGTTGCTGTCCTACCATCTTTTTCCAGGAGCTTTTATTGTATCTTTGGACTTTCCAGTAACCAACCTACTGAAATATTAGACTATAAGTTTTGCCTGGCAAGCAATTAGGTGATACATATTGGTCATTAAAGAATGGAATTGGACTGAATGATTGTCAGAAAACACGAGATGAGGCAAGGTGAAAAGAAGAAAATTATCTCTTTACCACATACTTTCAGAGATCAAATATGTTTTGTATAAAGACTTGGGGTGAGGGTGTTTGTCTCAATTACAACAGATAAAAATTGGAAAGTTCAAACTCTATTTCTGATTTCTTAAATTGTGATATATTCTAACTCTGTAATTCTCACATTTTTATTTCACCTGATAAATGTTCTTTACTTTAGAGATGAGTAATTCTTTTAGGGTTCATGAAGTTTGAAATATATTAATATCCTGTGATAAACAAGCAAATTATGAATTTTATGGGATTAAATTATACTCCTTGATTATCAGATTATGGGATGAATTTAAAGATATGTTGGGAGACATGGGAACCAAGCTTTTAAAGTCAATTGCTAACTTCTGTTAGTTCCTTAAATGTAAAGCAAGTAGTTTTGGATTGATGATCTCGTAGATCCCTTTCAGTTCTAAATTTATGATTCTGTAGTCCAATTAAAAAGAACTTTGCATCTGCTATCCACATCTTGTTTGTGCCTGCATAGTTATCCAATATGATAGCTCAAAGGTTGGACTGCCATCTGGTGTCCTAACTAATAATAGCATTTCAAGGAGCTAGTCTTGTGGAAAAGCTCTTTGTCTTAATGTAAAGCATGTGGTCCTATAGGTATGGCCCATATACTTTAAATATATATTTAAAATATATTTCAACACTTCAAGGATCAGCAACTTCATCAGTGGATGTACTCCCTTCATCAATACATAATTTAATTTTGCATTACTTAGGGAAAAAATTGGGGGAGTTGTTCTTCCTGGAAAATCCAAAATTCTATGATACCCAATTCAGTTAGACTGATCCTCAAACAACAGAAATGAGTTCCATGACTGAACGAGTCACTGTGGGTCACATAAGAGATGAGGGATTGGGTCCAAAATTCCACTGGCTTAAAGAACTTTCTGGTTGATGGAGCCAATTCCTTCACCTTTTCTGCAACTTATAGTCTTAGAGAATTGTCTAGGTCACTGAGAACTTAAGCAACTTGCCCAAAATCACAACCAGTGTGTCTCAGAGGTGGGGCTTGATCAGATCTTCCTACCAATAAAGTCAACTCTCCATCCAATTAGACAAGTTGCCTTGAAGGTGATAGATGAGAGCTAAATAACAGGGTTGCCAAGAAGCAGTGAAAGCTTAGTTAATAGTGTATACATTAAATTTGTAATAGGTTAAATCAATCACTTTGGTGAGTGTCTCAAGCAATGCTTGAAATCCTAGAAGAAAGAATGGATGAATCAATTGTTAGGAGCCCCCTGAGCAAAGGACTAGGTCAGGAATGATAAAAGAACAGGAAGACAAGGGAATCCATGCAGATGGTTAGCAAGTTATTGAAATAGTTAATCTTTGAGCCAAGGAGGCTAAGTACCATGAAAGAGTTTTTAGATTTGGCAAGAAGTCGGTCATTGATATCCTTAAGGGAAGAGTTTCAATAAGAGAAGTGTATGGTACTAAGAGAAATCAAGTTGGAAGTGATATACTAGGATAGTAAGAGTGGGTCAGGACAAAAGTTATATGGGAATGGTAAATAAATAGGCTTAAGATAAATAAAGGCGAAGGAAGACTAAAAGGATAGTGGATCCTTCCTCATAGAAACCTTCAGATGAAAACTGGATGCCTATTGGGTATAATGTGAATGGGATTCTTGCTTGGGTATTGAATCAACTAGATAACTTATTTATGAGACCTTCCAACCCTCTGTCCTGATGGCCTTTGAATCTCCCATAAATTGTCTATCTAAAGATAATATCCATCATTTATATTGTGTTTTGATATTTTCAAAGTTCCTTGAACATTATCTCACTATAATTTAAATGGAAAAGTGAAACCAGCCATAATGTTCTTTCAGAGAACAGTCTTTCCATGGTTAGCTGAACTTTTTATAGCTACCATTATTATTCATGTATAAAAGACTTTAGGAATAAGATCTCACATGTAGCAGGCTCTAAAATATACTACTCCCAATAAGTAGCTTAAGTGGGATATACAATAGGTCTAATCACAAACTGCTATTGGCTCATTTCCTTATTAATTGTCTATCAAGATTCTAAGGTGACCACAAGAATCTAACCTAACATTTCCTCTTAAAATAATAAATAGGACATTCTGATTAATTACAAGGTTAAAAAAAGGTTTCCAATGTCATCCAAAAAAATGTAGAAGAACTGAAAGAACTACTTTTATAATTTTGAACTTTGCAAGTGGAAGATAATGTCACTAATGAGAGTGGAGGGCAATAGCAGGTATCAGTTAAAAAGGAATTAATTCATCTAGGGGTCAGGGAAGAATAAAACTGAAAGCTAAGTAGCAGCCTATTCAAAGTTAAATGATTACTATTCAGTAATCTCTAACCATTTACTACCAAGAGTTACAAATAAATCATCATTTATCCTCTGAAGTCTGATATTTCAATTTGACTAGAATAATTTATTCCAAGATGACAAAAATCAGAGGACTTATCCAAAAATAATATGATAATAACAATGATAGCAGGATTTGTTCTCTGCCTTTGAGAATTGTAGGACATCTCCATGTCCTAGTGAGACTTCAGAATAGACCATCACATGGGTAGGCCGAGCAAATATAATAAAAATGACAATACTACCCAAACTAATTTACTTATTTAGTGCCATACCAATCAAACTCCCAAGAAATTATTTTACAGATCTAGAAAAAAATAGTAGCAAAATTCATTTGGAAGAACAAAAGGTCAAGAATTTCAAGGGAATTAATGAAAAAAAAAGGCAGATGAAGGTGGCCTTGCTCTACCAGATCTAAAACTATATTATAAAGCAGCAGTCATCAAAACCATTTGGTACTGGCTGAGAAATAGAGCAGTCTATCAGTGGCATAGGATAGGATATCAGGACAATCTAGGTAATAACGTTAGCAATTTAGTGTTTGATAAACCCAAAGACCCCAGCTTCTGGGATAAATACTCACTATTTGAGAAAAACTGCTGGGAAAATTGGAAACTAGTGTGGAAGAAATTAGGGCTTGACCCATACCTAACACCACACACCAAGATAAGATCTAAATAGGTTCATGATCTAGATATAAAGAGTGATATTATAACCAAATTAGAGGAACATAGGATAGTTTACCTCTCAGACCTGTGGAGATAGAATAAATTTATGTCCAAAGAAGAACTGGAACTCTTAATTGAAAACCAGATAGATAATTTTGACTATATTAAGTTAAAAAGTTTTTGTACAAACAAAACTAATGCAGTCAAGATTAGGAGGGAAGCAATAAATTGGGAAATCATCTTTACATTTAAGGATTCTGATAAAGGCCTCATTTCAGAATAGGCCATCAGCGGAGCCTAAAAACTCAGGCTATACTCTAACTTATTAACTAGTGGCCTCTCATTAATTCAGAATGTTTTCTACCAAGAGTAAAGATTTACTGCATCCTCACAGATATTTGGTAGCTGTTCATTCAAACTCATCACTGGTATTTTCAACCTTCTTTCTGTGTTATTGTCTCAGAAGCTTTCCCCTGAGAATATGTGCCTAAGGAATAGTAATGACGAGGATATAGTGACCTTATTGTTTGTGTGTTATCACAAAGGACACAGAGGCTCAGCTGGCCAGTCAGATAGGGTATAGAATATGGATTTTATTCAGCAAATCTTATTTAAGCACCTTCTTTGAGTGTGTGTGTGTGTGTGTGTGCATGCATATTTCTGTGTGGGCAAAACACTGGGATTGGTTCAGGGAAGAGTTTAAATATGAAAGGTCTCCTGGAGGGAGAGTAGGTAGGGAGAACAATCCAGAGAAAGGTAGTCATTATCCTAAAAAGGACTGATTACAGTTATTCCTTCCATATCACTGGGGTTAGGGGCACAGTGTCCCTGATCCACTAAATTTTTTGACCCTCCCTTCAAAAAAAAATCTGATTTTTTTCTTTTTCTTTTATGAGGTGTTTACAGTACCTCATTGTAAAATTTAGATTAAGTATCTGGTCATATGCTGTGTTGTCTGTCGGCCTTCTAGTGGTGTCTGCAACTTCTGCAAAATTTCTCCAAAAATTCCATTTAATTTCTTATGATGATCTGCAATATATCAAAATTGTGATGGGCAAAGTCACGATATGGAATGGATAACTGTAAATGTTTTATTGTGGGAAGGGGGGGTGAGGGAGAAGGGCAGAAAGAAATAAAATACAAGTTGTCTCAAAGGCCAGCAAGATGAGCTGAAAGGAAAAAGCAATCTCAAATCAACAGGAATTAAATCCCAGATCTGTCATCTGCCAACTGTGACACTTTCCAGAAGGGACAAGCCATTTTTTTTTCTCTTTAGATCTTCTCATTGATCTCTCCTGTAATAGGAGAAGTGGTATTCAATGATTCCCCAGGTTTCTTTCAGCTCTATGTTCAATATTCTAAGATAATTTTTAAGACTCTCTTCTGTCTAAATTTTATTGTATTTTTATAATGTCTGAAAATATTATATATTGGGTAGAGTACTGGACTTGAAGTCAGGAATATCTATCTGGGCTTAAATTCTGACTCAAATCCTAAATAAGTCACACAACATCTTCAGGCTTTAGGATCCTTATCTCAGAAATGAGGGGAGCTGGATTGGATGATTTCTAAGATTTCTTCTGGCTCTAAACTTATGATCTTCTGACCTTCTAAAAAGATTGGACAGAAACCACTTGGAATTTGGATTCATCATCTTTGACCACTTCCTGAGAAGTTGAGCCATAAGGATGACAATGCCTTTTTCAGATAGTAGGAACTTACTAATAAATGTTTTTAGATCTAATTTAATACATCTCATGGAAACACCATTAGAATCATCTGATTTGTGACATGAATAAATGTATGAAAAAGCACTAATTAAGCACATATCATTTGTCAGCCACTATATGAAGGGCAACTAGATAATGCAGTGCATACAGTGCCAGATCTGGAGTCAAAAAGACTCATCTGAGTTCAAATGCAGCCTCAGATACTTACTAGCTATGTCACCCTGAGCAAATTATTTAACCCTGTTTACCTCAGTTTCCTCATCTGTAAAATGAGCTAGAGGAAAATGGCAAATCTTCCCAGTTTCTTTGCTAAGGAAACCCCAAGTCGCATCTTGAAGAGTTGGACATGATTGATATAAATGAACAACAAAGTGCTAAGTGCTTGGAATATAAATACAAACAAGACAAGAGTCCTTTCCCTCAAATTGCTTATATTTTAATAAAGGAAAACAGCACATATGAGAAAATGGTGGCGAGGGAAGTTATAGAAAAGGTGAATGGAGTCATAGGGGAAGAGTCTGACCAGCCTTTGCTATCTCTTCTTTTCCAGAAATTTTTTAAGACAACATTTTCTCTGTTTTATAGATCTTAGAAATTCTGTTCCATCTTTCTTTTTTTATATGCATTCATTCATTCCATAATTATTAAGTGCTGCTGTTAAGTACATATCAGGCATTGTGATAAGTGCTGGGAATACAAAATAAGGCAAAAGACAGTCCCTGCCTTACAGTCTAATGAAGGAGACAATACACAAATAATTATATGCAAATTAAATTATATACAAGATAAATAGGATAGAATTGATAGAATGAAAGCCCTGGAATTGAGAAGGGTTAAAAAAAGGCTTCCTAGAGAAGGTGGGATTTTAGTTGGGACTTAAAGGAAGGCCAAATGGAAGAGGGAGAGAATTCAAGGTGTAAGAAGACTAAAAAGGTAGAAGGGGGCTAGGTTATAAATAGCTTTGAATGCTAAACAGAATATTTTGTACTTGCTTCTGGAGGCAATAAGAAGTCTCTGAAGTTTAGTGAATAGAGGGCAGGGGAGAGTGATAAAATAGGGTGTTTGGGGGAAATTACTTTAGTCACCAAATGAAGAATGGATTGGATTTGGGAGAGATCTGAAACAGACCCACCAGCAGCTATTGAAATAATCCAGGCTGGAGGTGACAAGAATCAGGGGAGAAAAGAGGGAGGATCTGAAAGAAATAGAAAAGGCTTTATCAGCCCCTCTAATATGAGAGGAGAGGGTTAGTGAGGAATCCATGGTGACTCTTAGGTTGCAAGTGGGATGGAGTGTTGCCCTCAACAGGAATAGAGGAGGAATGGAAGAAGGTTGAGGGGGAAAGTTGGAGTTCTGTTTTATACATGTTAAGTTTAAGATGCCTACTGGACATCCAATTCAAGATGTCTGAACCATAGTTAGAGAAGTGTTATTGGAGGTCAGCAAAAAGATTAGCATAGGAAGGGTAGATCTGAGAATCATTAGCATAAAAATGACCATCATTAGCATAAAAATTACCATTAAATCCATGGTTCCTGATGAACTCACCAAGTGAAGGAGTATAGAGGGAGAAGAGAAAAGGAGAGAGAGACATCCCTGGTTTAAAGCATGTTCTGAAGGATTCTACAAAGGAGACCAAGGAGCGGTCCAATAGATAGGAGGAAAATCAGGAGAGAGGGATGTTCTCAAAAGTGCCAAGGAGGAGAGAGTGATCAGCTATGTCCAAGTCAGAGAGGTCAAGGAGTATGAGGACACTGGGACACTGATGCATTGGTGGAGCTGTGAGCGGATCCAACCACTCTGGAGAGCAATTTGGAGCTCTGCTCAAAAAGTTATCAAACTGTGCATACCCTTTGACTCAGCAGTGTTTCTATTGGGCTTATATCCCAAAGAAATCATAAAGGAAGGAAAGGACCCCACATGTGCAAGAATGTTTGTGGCAGCCCTTTTTGTAGTGGCTAGAAACTGGAAACTGAATGGATGCCCATCAATTGGAGAGTGGCTGAATAAGCTGTGGTATATGAATATTATAGAATATTATTGTTCTGTAAGAAACGACCAGCAGGACGATTTCAGAGACACCTGGAGAGACTTGCATGAACTGTTGCTGAGTGAAATGAGCAGAACCAGGAGATCATTATACATGGCAACAACAATATTATATGATGATCAATTCTGATGGACATGGCTCTCTGCAACAAAGAATTGTCTCAAACCAGTTCCAATTGTTCACTGAAGAAAGCCATGTACACCCAGAGAGAGGGATGTGAAATGTGGACCACAACATAACATTTTCATGCTCTCTATTGATATTTGCTTGCATTATGTTTCCTTTCTCAGATTTTTTTTCTTGTAGATTTGATTTTTCTTATATAGCAAGATAACTGTAAAAATATGTATACGCATATTCGATTTGTCAAGTATTTTAACATAATTAACATGTAGTAGACTTTCTGCCATCTAGGGGAGGGGTGGGGAGGAGGGGGAAAAATTTATAACAGAAAGCTTTGTAAGGATCTATATTGAAAAATTACCCATACATATGTTTTAGCAAATAAAAAGCTTTAATTAAAAAAAAAGAGTATGACAGAGAAAAGCCCAATGGATTTGACAACTAAGTGATCGTTAGTAACTTTGAAGAGAACAGTGGAGTCAAAAAAGGTGTATTTATTCTAGTACAGTGCAATCTTTTTGAGGGAAGGGATTGGATTAAAGGTCATCTTTTAAATCCTAGCACCTAATATAATGTCCTAAAAAATCTTTTCTCTTAATTTTTGGGGGGTTGTGGAGGGTAGCAGGAAGGGACTTAAGATTTCATCACTACATAAAACTCCCGCCCAAAAAAATTATTTTCCCAATACACATCAGCACCTACTCTACAATTTATACTTAGATGCCCTGGGGTATCAAAAGATTTAAGTGAATGGTTCAAGATCACATGGACAGCAGAGCAGAAGCAGGACTCACCTCAGCTCTTGCTGATTGATACTAACTCTTGTCTGCTAAACCATGAAGTTTCCAGCTTGCATATAGTAGGTGCTTAATAAATGTTCCATTCAATTAAATCTTAGACATTGAAAGATAGCTCCCTTAGAATGATTCCCCTTGTTCCTATCAATTGCTTTAATAGACTATTGAATCACAGGGCACTTACAAAATTTTAAGGCTGATCAATGATAACCTACAGTATAACATGAGTTCTTGTCACCTGTAATTTAACATTCAATTCTTACACTACAATCCCCCTACTTAGTCGTGAAATCCTAATTTAAATGTCTCTCTGCAGGAAAATATTAAGCAGATAAATCACCTGCTACTTAATTCCTGTCAATTAGCAAACTCTGTCATTTATTACCTTGGAAGAAATTCACTTGTTGACTTAAATGACAAACTGATTTCTTTTGGCAGTTCTTGGTTTTGATTAAAAAAAAAATAAAAAAAAAAATCTGGACTGCTGAGCCAATCTCAGTCACCCTCTGGAGGCAGCTCCAGGTTCCTAAATCACAGAGAGAGTATCCAGAAGCACATTCACACTTCCACTTTCAGAGGGCAGCCTTCCTCGTACTGAGCCCCCCAGAACAAAATCAAACCCATTTTCTAATATCAGAAGGGGAAAGGGAACAAGAGTATCCACTAGGAGCCAAACATTGTGCTAAACATTTAATAAAAATTATCTCATTTGCCAGGCATTGTACTAAGCACTTGACAAATATTATCTCATTTGATCCTCACAATAACCCTGAGAGATAAGTACTATTATCCCCATTTTACAGTTGAGGAAACTGTAGCATAGAAACATTAAGTGATTTGTCCAGGATCACACAGCTAGTGTCTGAGGCCAATTTGAATTCAGATCTTTGTGACTCCAGGCCCAGAGCTTTATCTACTGTGCTACCAAGCTGTCTCATAACATAACATATTTTTTTTTTTGCTTTTTGCTGAAGCAATTGAAGTTAAGTGACTTGCCCAGAGTCACACATCTAGGAAGTGTTAAGTGTCTGAGACCAGATTGAACTCAGGTCCTCCTGACTTCAGGGCTGGTGCTCTATCCACTGCACCCCCTAGCTGCCTCAACATAACATAATAGAATAGAGACACTGAGTAGTTAAATCCAGACAAGTAATTTAACTCACACAAGTAATTTATTTAGCAATGGATGCAATTGCAGAGGCAGGGTCCAATCAGATCCAAATCACTTGGTCTGTACAAGGAATCAAACCACTGGTTTCGATATTTATTACATAACTGAAGGTAATAGAAAAACAAGATTGAGGGGACTGAGACACCTGGTTTCTTATCAGTGGAAGGAATTGGGAGATACTGAGGTGAAAGGGGGATAGTTGTGTGACTGTAATCAGGTGACTTACAAAAAATTTGCAAAATGGCAAATAAAGGCAAAATGAAGTTATTCGTGCTATTTTAACATAACAAACAGCAGTAATGATTTAAGTATGCAAAATGCTTTGAAAAATATGAATCTGTGACTTCCTGCTGCCTAAAATATTCTCCAGGCCTTAGTTTAATATTCAGTTCTTATAAAAACAATCCTTCTCTTTAATAATGAAATTCTCACTTAAATGTCCAACTGCAGGAAAATATTAAGCTGGTAAATTACCTGCTGCTTAATTCTTAACAAAAGGCAAAGAAATCATCCTAGAATGGCTAGTGCCATATGAAGTACGGACCTGAGGTTAGCTCTATCTAATGGAGCATGTATGCAGTGCCAGCTGACTTCTCATTAGGATAGCATGGAATAGGGACAGTAATTTCAAAGATGAGTGGATTTAAGACCACAGGGCATGGACCAAGGGCACTGAGTTGTATGGGAAGTATGTTCAGCTCTGAATGAGGACCTAAAATTCTACTCCAGGGATTACATAGTTCAATATTCAACAACTGTTAGGTACCTACTATGTACAGACATTGGGCTATTCACTGAGTACACAAAGGCAAAAACAATCCCTGAGCTTATATTCTGTTGAATCACAGAGTTTTAAAACTGAAAGGAATCCAAGATGCCATCCATTTCAATTTATGCCTGGATCCCTTTCACAAAGTCCTTGCAAAGTAGTCATTCAAAGAGAGTCTCTAATGTGATCCCATTTCCTCTGACTTAGCACTTTTCCTTTCTGAGGAAGGAGAAAGGTAAGGAAGGGAGAAAAAAACAAAGAAAGGAAGGGCAGGAAGGAGATAAGGAAAAGAAGGAAGAAAGGGAAGAAGGAAGGGAGGGAGAGATGAAGGAAAGGAAGGAAGGAAAGAAGAAAGGAAGGAAAGAAAAAAGGAAGGAAGGAAAGAAGGGATGGAGGCAGGGAAGGAAAAGGGAAGGAGAAGAAAAGAAGGAAGAAAGGAGGGAGGGAGGGAGAGATGAAGGGAAGGAAGGAAGGGAAGGAAAAAGAAAGGAGGAAGAAAGGAAAGAAGGAAAGGAGGGAGGGATGAAGGGAAAGAAGGAAGGAAGGAAGGAGGGAGGGAGGGAGGTAGAGAGTGAAGGAAGGAGAAAAGGAAGAAATAAAGGGAGGAAGAAAGGGAAGGAGTTAGGTATGCCTATGAAGAGTGCACAGGATCTAGAATCAGAAAGACCTGAATTCAAATTCAGCCTCAGGCACTTATTGTGTGACTGAGTAAGTCACTAAGCTACTAACTACCTTGGTTTCACCTATAAAGTAGGGATAATGCTAATAATTACCTCACAAAGTTGTTGTAAGAATCAGAGGAGACAATCTTCAAAGTACTTAGCACAGTGTCTGACACATAGTAGGTCCTTCATAAATATTTCCTTCCTGGGGTTGGCTCTGGGACAGTAGTTTCAAAGCCGAGTGAATTAAGTTACTTAGATCACAGTCTCAGGAAGTTTTATGGTCCAAATGAAGCCAGTAGCAACAAGGTGAATGACAAGGAGCTATACAGTCATCTGGGAATAGAATTGTTCTACTTGATCCCAGAGGGCTAAACTAGAAGACAACAAGTGGAAAGTTGCAGACAGATAGAAATAAGAAAACTTTCCAATGGTCAGAGTTTTTTATAGGTGGAATAGACTGATTCAATAGGCAGTGAATTCCTGGTTATTGGAAATCTTGGAAAAGATTTTAGACTATTCTTTGTCAAGATGTTGGAGGGGGATTAATGATTTGACCAGAAATTAGATTAGACCATCTCTGAATTCCTGACCAACTCTAAAATTCTCTAATTCTAGGCCCCTTTCTCTTTGAAAGCAGTGTCACTAAATATTATACATGAACAGAAAAAAAAAAGATGTGTGACTGACAGTTGAAATCCTGCCAAGATTTAGCCTGACCTGTAAATGTAATCCATCATGTAACATATGCTTGACAGACTGGCTCAGCATGGGCCCTCTCTGACCCTACTCCATCATGGTTACCTTGCCATTTCCTGTCATTGTTCTTTTTCTTCTCACCAAAATGTAAAGAAAAGTGCCTATTTATAGGAACACTTGTTTCATCCTAGTACTGACACAAGAGTTGAAAATCTGCACTGGACAGGTCTGTTAACCCATTTCAGAGGTTCTGTGATTTTGAATAAGGGAAAAATACATCTTCATTTCGATATAATTGTTTTTCTTTGTAATCCTAGATAATTTAGTTTATGCATTTAAAATGATTATTTCCATGGACTTCATCAGATTGCCAAAGAAAGCTACATTGCTCTACAAGATCTTCTAGCAAATTACTCTGGGCATTGTGCCTTAATAATCCACCAGATGGTGCCACAAGCCCTGAGCTACCAGTTCAAGTCATTGTGCAGGTGTGAATAAGACATAATCACCCTAAATCCCAGGTCCTCTGGATGGGACCTACCTGGGTGCCATGGCTCCCAGCCTTTCTTTTTAGCATCTCAGCTTAGGTTTCTGCATGTGGATATCAATAATGCAAACAACTTAGAAATCTCTCATAGCTCAGTCCCCCAGCCCACTGAGGCTCAAATCTCTTTCCTAACTTTAAGCCACTTGGATTATTGATTCAATATAGGCTAGATGAACTCTTCATAATAATGAAGATAAAACTAATAAAATCAACTTTATAACCTCCAGTGACAAGCAGCTTACACTCATAAGGAGTTCTAAAATCTCAATTCCTTCATCCATTCTTCTGTGCCTAGTTTTCCATAAGCATATAGATAAGCCATGATGGAAGAGTATCATCCCTCAAGTATCAAATCAAAAAGGTAAAGGCCAGTGGAGTAGCCTTTGTCCTCAGCTCATTACTTTCATCTCCAATTCTTGGTTAAACCTATGACAACTGTTTCTTGCTGCATTTGTGAGCTCTTTGATGATTTCACTAGCAGGTAGATCTGATTGCATTGGATAAATAAATGATGCTGAATGATACTTGTGGACACTTCACAGGATGATCAGTCTTCAGGTAGGCGTCATTCCTACTCTTTTGTGTCTTTGGATACCTTCTGGTTTGCCATCATATCCAATGAGTAAGCTTTCCTCAGCTAACCTGAAAGAGTGACTATTACCTCAAACTCATAACTGCTTGCATCTCTCACATCTTGAAGCACAGAAACTCTTTTTTCCAGTTATCTGTCTCACAGAACAATATTACACATTCAACATCCATTAATTCTCTGAGGTCTTTCAGCCTTCCTTTCCCCACTATTTTCAAAATACAAGAAAAGCACAGGGCATAAATAGTATGTACCCATAGTTCATGAAGAGCTACTTCAATTAGTGCTATACAAGACTCAAGGTAGATAGTTCTTGATGTAACATCTACCTTGCCAGGTATGTGCTTTATGCCTGTGTAATAATCCAACTGCCAAAGCAATAAAGTCATGTGATAAGACAGCATTGAAAAATTCTACAAATGTGATCCCTCCTCCTCCTTGGACACAGAGGAAATAACTTCTAAATAATATATAATAGAATTTATTATATGTCAAGGTCTCTTAACCTGAATTAGGAGTTGCCTTTGTGTTCTAATGCAAGAAATTCTGCAACACTTGTCCCTTTATTGAAAAGCTTTGTTGAAATTTTCTGTGTAGAAATAGGATTGTAATGAAAAAGACTGATGGATTTAGAATTGCAACTTTCACTGCTGCTAGTCAGTGTATAAAAATTAGTGCACTGTGCTAAACCCATCATGCCAGAACCCAAGGTCAATAAGGCCTCCATATTGAGGCACTGAGCTGTGTGGTTTTAAGGTCTTGGGATGTGAAACATGGCCCTTTTTAGAAGCCTTCTAATCTAACATATATCTGAATGGGTATCTCCCCATGACACTCTTGGCAATTCAGCCTCTGTTTGAAGGACTCCAGTGGAAGGAGTCATCACCTCCTGAGGCTTATAGTTAACCCATATGGTTAGGAAATTTTTCCTATACAAGATCTGCCTCACTGCAGCTTTTATTTATTGTCCTGGAGCCTAATTAATTCTGGTTGACTGACTGACTATATGACAACTTTTCAAATAAGCAAATGCTGATATAATGACACCCTCCCCCCAAGCACCTCTTTTCCAGACCAAACATTTCCAGGTCCTTCCCTGGGTCTTCCTATGGCATGGTCTCCATGACACTTAGCATCCTGTTCATTTTCCATTTTTTGACACTTTTCCTAAAATATGTTAGCCAGAACCAAAGAGTTCCTGGCTTCTCTGTTTCTCATTACTCAGAGTGGAATTGCTTAGATCAGGAAATAATTGGGCACAACAGACTTTTCCTAAAAGTCATTTACCAGAGACAATGGAATCCACTGCAGGTCAAGTTGTACCCTCAGTGATGGATACAATAAACAATGCCCCCATTATCCCACAATGAACATTTAAAAACACAAAACAAAAACAAATAAGGGCCATTGGTACAGTGAACTCATCCTAAGCCAAGAAGGTTCCTTCATTCTTCTCAGGAGTTAAGACCCAGACAAAGGTCCTGTCTGTAACTACTTTCCACTGCACACAAGCAGTAGAAGTGGTTTTGAGAAAGAGGGAATTATGATCAAAGAGGGAATAGCACAATCTGACAGCTGTAAGGAATTTTCTCTTAAATCCAAAAAGTTGTAAAGGTGAAAATACACTAAATTACAGATTGCCTCAGAGCATAATTGGACTCCTACTGTTTTTAACTGTGTGTTTTTTAGTTTCTTGGATCCATCTGCCTTTTCAGATTCTGTCTTTTCCTTCTGAAGAATGATGTCGGGGCAGCTAGGTGGCGCAGCGGATAGAGTACCAGCCCTGAAGTCAGGAGGACCTGAGTTCAAATCTGGTCTCAGACACTTAACATTCCCTAGCTGTGTGACCCTGGGCAAGTCACTTAACCCCAATTGCTTCAGCAAAAAAAAAAAAAGAATGATGTCATCTTAGTTTCCCTGCTGAGCCTATGGTAAGGTGTCCTCATCTTCATCCAAACTTTTGGATACAATGTCTTTTGTTTATGTTTAAGCACAGGAAACAACAACCCATTTCGTGTCCTTCAGAAGCATCCTTTATTGTGACTTGAGTTCTTGAAAGCTGTCTGCAAGACCAAACACTAGACAGATCCTACCAAGCTAAAAGAGCTTTCAGTACAAGTTTATATGTGAGAGACAAACTAGGGTTAAGTTTCCACAGAACAATTAAAATTCAATTCCTCAGAAACCTTGAGCAGATGATGAGAAATAGTGAAAAGCTAAGTTTCCACAGAATGTTGTCAATTTCAAGGTAATGTAGGATAGGGACAGCTAGTTGGTGTGGTGGATAGAGCACCAGCCCTGAAGTTGGGAGGACCTGAGTTCAAATCTGAACTCAGATTCCCTAGCTGTGTGACCCTGGGCAAGTCACTTAACCCTAATTACCTCAGAAGAAAAAAAAAAGAAAAAGTAATGTAAGATAATCAGCATCTCTGACCAATGAGCTTGCAAAAGGAGAAACTCACTTGGCTCCAAACTTTTGATAAAGATGTCTAGGCTAGAAACTGGTTTAAACTGATGAGGTTCAAGGATCTGGAAAAGACTTTTCTTTATTGTGCTTGCTTAATAAGTCTCATGCATATAAGTCTCATGCATATAAGCTGACACACCCCATGTAGAATTAAAACCTCATTAACAGAACATGGAATGTATGATGAGGGAGGGGGAACATGTTTAGGAGCAGCATGTAAGAAATGATCTTAAGGGGAACTAACCAATCCCTTCTTTAGGGGAGGGAACTGTGATGAACTAATATTATAAAGCTTGTCTACTTCTGTACCTAATTCTCCCTCTTCCCATTAAAGCGACGGAGCCTGCTTCTGGCCAGAAATGTCTAATTCCTCTGAATTTTCTATCTCAATACAATTTCTTTGTTGCCTGACTTTCTGAGTCAACTTGTTTCTAACATATGTATGGACTAAAAGTATGATTTCAGTTTAAGTTCATAGAGGCTCCTCAGAAATGTATTTTTCAGAAACCCTCCAAAGAAATCTCTTAAGTTACTAAGGGGTGGGACTTCCAACATTGATGGAAACTGATTTCTGAAACACTGAAGAATGGTGTCACTCAAGAAGATACTGAAGATTCCCCTCCCAACTATCCTCCTAAAGTATCATAAATGCCTGAAATTCTGTGATTAGAGATTGATTCATTTGGGACACATATCCTCTTCAGAATTTCCTTCCACTTTCCCTTCATTTCTTTTTTTTCTCTCCAACTATTCCTCCTTTTTCTTGAAAGGAAAATATTTTTCAGCTCTGAAAAGACCCAGTACACTGATTGATATAGAGAAAAAGTATATAGAGTCTTTTTCTTCATGGTATTTAAAGTCTAATGGGGACATAATGGGTTTTTCCCCTTAATACTTCAATAGATGCTTGTATATTCTTGTGCTTTAGTTCTCCCTCCCGCTTCAACAGTACAGATCACAATCTATTCATACTTTTTCATCTCACTGAACCCTTATCCCTGGATCCCCAGAGACCCTTTATAAAGGATCTTACCCAACACACCATAGGCCTTCCTCTAGGTCTTTTAAGATTACAGGGGTATCAGCACAACACTTGTCCTATCCAGCAGACATCTCCTGCTCTCACCCTACAATCAGTTTATCTTATCTTATCATCATCTCCGGGATTTTGCCATCTGTTTTTATTTGCCATCTTTTCATGCTCATCATAGCTGATATTATTAATGGATCCCTTTTGTGCCCATCATATTTCACTCCACAGCCCTTTGGATCATGCAAAAGTTTGATGCTTCAGAGTTTGAGGTTCATACAATTCATACAAAGCTGGGAGGGATTGTAGAGGCTATCTAGCCTAACTCCCTCAAGTTTACAGATGGAGAAATTGAAGTCTAGAGAGGTTAAGCAATTTGACCAAGTGCACACAGGTATTGTAAATTAGGTCTTCTAGCTCAGATTTTCCCACTGTGCTATACTGTTTCCCATTGTGCTCCATATTTTGCAGGCTTATATACTTCCTTTAAGAAGCTCACATTCTACAAGAAAGAGAAAATGACAGTAACTGTGGACATACAAGATCCATAGAGTGTAAATGGAAAATAATCTTAAAAGGAAGGCATGGAGGAAAGGGGATGGGGAAGGTAGTCAGACCGCCTGAAGAAGGTAGGCTTTGAGCTGTGACTTGAAGACATGAGCCAGGAGGTGCACATGAGAAGGGAGAGAAATTCCAGGCATAGAGAATAGTCAGTCAAAAGCAATAAAGTCAACATGTGCTAGAGCAGGGGAGAGGATGCTAAGGGTTCTTGGATTGCATCATATAATATAGGGAGTAAAGTGTAAGAAGTTTAGAAAGGGGGGTCATAAATTGTTTTAAAACTGACAGTTTTATTTTGAACTGAAAGTAACAGGGAGCCATTGGATTTTTATGAAGGGAGGTCTGACATGGTCAGATTTGTGCTTTATAAAAATCAATTTGACAGCTGAGTGTTGAAAGGATCTGAGATGAGGGAAATAAGCCAGAAGACCAATTAGCTATCTATTAAATGGTTTGAGTATGAAGTGATGAGAACCTGTAGTAGAGTGGTAAGTGTCAGAAGAAAGGATATGTTTATAAGAGATATTATAAAGGTAGATTTGACAATAAATTGGATATATAGGATGAACCCAAGTGAAAAGGGTGACATTGAGGTTATGAACCTCGTTGACTAGGAAGATTGTGGTGGAAGGGCTGCTCCTTGAAAGAAGGATCTAATTCAGAGTTTAAGTAAAGACACCAAAATGCTGGTCTTGTTCAGAAAATAGTGAGTAATTCCATTTGGTTGGAGGATACAATATATAGTGAAGAGAAAAAGGAAAGAAAGAAAAACCTGAGGAGGTCAGTTGGGCCTAAAATACCAGTTGGGAAAATAGAGGAAGAGTATCATATTCTCTTTCTGCCTTATTCTCAGAGTAAGTGCTCTTCATATCTTTGTCTTCAGGACCAAAGGAGATTGGAAAACTTGCATTATATTCTATTCAATATGCTTGTTCAAGGTCACCAGTGGAGTAGTTTTGAGGGATGCCCTTCTGCTGTCATGCATATGTGAGATCACTCAGTTTCAAGTTTGGTTTGGCTAACTCCATTCACTCGAATCAATGACATCCTATTTGCTAGGTATTGTCGTGTCTAGAACTGGTGGCATTGACTCTGGAATAAGGCTGGTGAAGCTGACTCTTAACTTCCATGTTCAGAAGTTAAACTTTTCAGAGCAGGGCCTAAGAATTGTTTCTGAATGAAGGAGAAAGAGATTCAGTCCCTTTCTTGTCAACAGCTTTAATTCATCTTCAGCTCAGAACAAATGTTTCTCAAAAGAAGTGTCCTACATGAAAAACAGATGGAAGAGTGTCCTTGAATGTTCTCAAAGGGAGAGGGAGCCAATGAGAAGGGAAGGAAGAGAGGGGGAAGAATAAAAGGGAAGAGAGAGGAAGAAAGAGTGGGAGAGATAGAAAGGGGGGGACAAGAGGAGGAGAGAAATAGAGTGCATGCTGAGTGAGAGAGGAATGAGCAGAGACTTCTGAGTTCTAGTTTTAACTGACCCTGGCCAAGCCAATCTGCCTGGAGTGCCTGAGTATCTCTTTAAATGAAAACAGACCAGAGTCAGTAAAGTAGTTGGTAAAGTTCAGAAGCCTGGTTGCTAAAAATCCCCAGAAGCCTCTGGTCCTCTAGAGAAAGATCCTAGACTTGCAGAACTCTTTTTGTCTGTCCACCCATATTTCCCCAGTAGGCTTCCTCGTAGACACAGCCTGAAATAAAACCAACTGAAGGCCAGTATCCATATAAGTGATCCACTATAAACAGAACAAAAAAAGTTATTATTATGAATGATAGTTATATTGTGTTGTTTATGTAGCTCATAAAATATTTTCACTTTTATCCATTATCACTTGGAATCTGGAGAGCCAATGGCTTTCCAGCTGCTGAGACATTCTGGAGTTGCATGATCTTAAGCAAGACAGGCAACCTCTCAGCAAGTGAATTGACCTTTCTGAACCTCAGTTTCCCCAGCTATAATATGAAGATAACAATTTTTGCCCAACTCTGGAGCTTAGTTTTTTGAGCTGGAAGGAAGTTCAAAGGCCATCTGATCCAACTCCTGAAATTTTACAGATGGGAAAACTGAGACCTAAAGAAGAGAAGTGTAGCAATGAGTTACAGGGAGAAAATATCCTGATCCTGCATTCTGAGCATTCTAGGGTTAGATCTAACCTGTAACATTTAACTGTGTGTGTAATCACTTTTAACTCCTTAGGTCTCAGTTTACTTATTTGTAAAATCAGATGGTTGAATCAGATAGCTTCAAGGATCCTTCCAGATCTAAAGTTATGATCTTATGTTATTTGTCCAAGGCTACATAGCAATAAATGTCAAAGATATGATTTGAACCCATATTCTTTGGGTCCAAATCCAGTGAGTGTTCCACCATACTATAGTTGTCACCTTCACAAGAAAGCACTTTATTCAAGAGCCCTTAAGGGGAAATGTGAGAGCCATCACCAAATTATTGTAGGGTTAACGTTTGGAAGAGGGGTTAAATGTGTTCTGATTGACTTTCAAGAGCAGAACCAGGAATAATATTTGGAAGTTGAAGAGAGAAAAATTTAGGTTCAGTGTAAAGGAAAACTTACTATTCCAAAAGGGGAATAGACTACCAATGAGATTCCCATGAGTGGAGCACTTCAAGAAAAGACTGAAGAACCACTTGTTGGGTCTGTTGTAGAATGGATTTTTCCTTGCTCAGTAAATGTTGAACTAGATAGTCTCTGAGATACTTTCAAATTCTGACATCCTATGATTCCATGTTAGGGAGGCAGATTTCATGTCAGTATAATAAAGAAGTACATAACAATTAGAGATGATCAAAACCAGAATGGGTTGCCTTATAAGGCGACGAGATCCCTGTCATGTAAGTGTTCCAGCAGAGATTATGATGACTAATCTATCAGAGTTAACATGGAGGAATGGTAGAGTAAGGAGCATTCACTTACTTTTAAAATCCTTTCCAAATATAAGATTTGATTTCTTTGCTGAGATTCTAACTTCTTTACTCCTAGTGCTGAGGAGAGTCCTGGGTTTTTGAAAGCTGTGCCAGTAATCTACAAAATTCATTCAATCCTACCAAATTGGAAAGTCTTCAGAGGACAAACACATGGTTCATTGATGGGTCTGTAATTAAAGATCAACCTAATAAAGTCTCCCTTTCTCCTGACATTACAAGGATACCAGTGGATTCATTCTTTAATCAGTCATCAGTCTTAAGTGACCAACCCATTTTCTGTTTCATTCACTCATTTTTTAAATAGCATCTTTTACTGGCAGTTTTCTTTGGGATTCTCATGTATACTGCATTGTAGCCTGCTTGCACTCACTATGTATTTCTCCATTGCCCTCTGGGTCATATTCATTTTCAGTTCCTCTGAGACATTAGTATTCCGTGACTCATGGCTATGCTATAACAATGAAATCCATGTATTGCAAGTAACACAAAGAAAATCCCATCACCATAGTGACAAGAGCAGAAATTTATGTCTCTTCAGAAGGCCCAGTATTACCATCACTACTCTTAAAACAAATTTTATTATTATCCTTGTAAATTCAATAAACTCTATTCAGTAAACAAGAGGATCCTAATAAAAATAGGATTGATGCAAAGTTTGGTAAATGAGTTTCTATGGGAGTTGTCTCAAGGTGATTGGGCCAGCTTATAGTCACAGAAACAGGCTTCCAAAGTTAGCTATTGTAAGTGGAATCAGATCTTCAAAATCTGGCAGCCAGCATGCTCCCAGCAAAGGTTGTAAGGCCAGTAGATTTGCTAAAATAAATAGCGTTTGACCTGCTCTCATCAGAACCAGTTCTGCTCTGTCAAAAGCACCCTCCAGCTTTTTGGATTTAAAGACAAATTGTGTCTTTTGGGGCATTTTCGCCACTGAGAGCAGCTGATGAGCCTACTATGACCTTAATTAGTTCCACTCTACCCCATCTCCAAATGTAAGGAGAGCTGTTAAAGTATCACACACATCTGCCTCCACTACATGCCCTTGGTTTTCAGACAAAAATGGACAGACTATAATAATACTACATCCAATCTACCCTAGCACAAAAGTAAGATTTTCATCATCCATTGACTAGCCATGCTCTAAGATGTTGGTTGACTGACAATTTTGTAGAATAAATCCATGTGACAGAGAAGTTAGGGCATAGAATATGGAGTCAAACCTTGAGTTCAAATCTCAGTTCTGTTTCTTTAAATTTATGTGATTTTAGGGAAATCATTTCATATCCTAGAGCTATAGAGGAAACATAATCCAAATCTTTTGTTTACAAATGAAAAGAATGAAGCCCAAAGTCTTATGCACCTTGGACAGATCAAGAAGAGTCAAAGAATCATAGCCAATGGCTCTAGTTAGTTAGGAATTCCTATGAATTTTCAGGCAGAACTAACCCCACTTCTCTGATGTCCCTGAGAAACTCCCACTTTAGGAATCCCTGCTCACCTGACTGAGCATCGGGTTGTACAAGGATCAGCAGAGGTTGACAGAAATAAAAAGGGTCTTTAAGAAAGACCACGTCCTTATGGATTTGTGCATTGGCCATACATAATCTCTCAGGGAGGGAGAAGGCTCTTCAAAGTCTCTGGAGAAATAAAGATGTGAATGTAGAAAACTTGCTTGACTTCAAAGACATATATATACATAAGTATGTCACTTATATACACATATGTGTGTAGATATTATACACATATGCATATTTGTGTGTCTGTGTATCTGTTTACCAGCATAGAACTAGATAATGAATTGTTGTAATGCTATAACCATGTGACTTCCCTGCCCCAGAAGCCTCAGCTGTTTTCCATATCTTCTAGAATAAATACAAAACTTCTGTTTGGCATTAAAGCCCTTTGTAAGCTAACCCCAACCTGTCTTCCTAAACTAATTTCACATTAATCTCCATTATACACTCATGATATACATTATATATATACATTATATACTCATTAATCTAGACAAACTAGACCTGCTTACAATCTACCTTTTAGAGAAATAGCACTAGCTATTTCTCTGAACTTATTTCTCTAAATTTCCTCACTTATGCCTCTTGGAATACATGCCTCCTATCAAGGTTCATCCCATATGCTACCTCCTACAGGAGCCTATCTTGATTTCTCTAGCTGTTATTTCCTTGTCACCACATCCCCTCCCATTACTTTGCATTTACTTAGTTCCCCGTCACCACACCCCCTCCCATTACTTTGCATGTATTACTTAACTTGTGTATATATTATATCTTCTACTAGAATATAGTATCTTTGAGGGCGAGATCCATCATTCATTCTGTTTGCAATGTCTCCAACATTCAATGCTAGTAATAATTACAATAATAATGATGACGAATATTTAGATAATGTCTACTCAATTCAGAGAGAAGCATCAATTGGCACATGGCATGGGTATCTCGGTGGCACAAATGGGTTGCTGCAAATGAGTCATTTTATAGAATTAGAAAAGAGATCATCATACAGGATTCACAGCAACTCAGTTACTGATCTTGGAGACAGTTTGTTATACTTCAGGGAACAGACTTCCTAATATGCAGGCATCCTTTTCTTTTGGTTGCCTTTGTACCAAAAAAAAAAAAAGGAGCAGGAACAGGGAAAAGAAAGAACAGGGTCATGGAGATGAGAAAGCTCCTAGAAAGAGAAAAACCAGAATCCAAAGATTTGGAAAAGTAGACATATACTTAGAGAAAAAGGAGGAGAAAAAGGAGGTAACTGCCTCTTACACTTGAAATGGAGACTTATTTTTAAATGGAGCCACTTAAGTCAAAAAAAAAGGGGGGGAATAGTTCCATCAATACAGAATATCATTTTACCTATGTGGATTGGCAACTTTTCAGACACTTTCACTCTTAACTTTCACCTTAACAAGGTAACACCAGAGTTACCTTGCATGTAATAGGTGATTCATAAATGTTTGTTAGATTGGAATGGGTTGTAAAACACATGAAACAATTTTCAGGACAATCAAAGCAATATATAGATAAATAAAAAGCAATACAGTCAAACAATGAGATAGGTGCCAGACTTCAGAAATGTCTCTAGCTGGAGTTTTAACCTTACCTCTTTGTTTTTGTGGCAATGGCTCACTCACCAAGGAGTGTCTAGAAAATATGAGGAGTGTTGTCTGTGAGAGCGCCACTCATCATTAGAGGAATAGTTTCCCCAGCAGGCTCTCATTTGGAGGCACAGGCATCCTATTTTGACTAAGAAATGATGAAAAGCTCCCTGCTTGGCTGGCAGGGAATAAAATCAGTGGAGAGCTGTACAGCCAATAAGTTAAGAAAAAACCCTAGAAATAATTTGTTTTTTGTTTTTAAAGCTGCATGGTGGAAATTAATAAAAGCATTGTGGTGGGTTGAGATTGGGAACAGATGACTTACTCCAAAGGCATTCCTAGACGTTCCTTCTGCCCCATAGCTGGCTCCCTGGGAATTTCTTAGGAAAACTTTCAACACCAAAGGGATTGAGTAGCACCCAGAGTTTGAAACATTCACAAAAGAATTTCTGGTTATGAAAAAAAATGGAATCAGAAAGTCTATTACGATGCAATCATTTCCAGTAAAAATAAAGTTAGAAATGAATCAAAGACTCACCCCCTTACTTTCAGCTCATTGACTTCCTAGCTTCCTTCAAAGTATAGGTTACATAGGTTAAAGATGAAAACATTAAGTCCTTGAGGCCCAGGAAGAACTCTTAATGGAAGGGCCACTTTGATCTGAGATTTGAACCCAAGTTCTCTGTATACAAAAATTGAAGCAGTATTACTCACCACTCATGCACTTCCATTCCTGTCAAAATGGTATGCTGCTCTTTTGCACATCTAGCATGCAATCTCCTTACCTCAGCTTTATTTTCCTTCCTTTAAAATACATTTCAACTACCTCTGTATCTACATGAAGTCCTCCCTGATTCTCTCAATACTTAGCACTCTCTCCAGGATACAATGACTTAGTTTTATTTTTTATTTACTAATTTGTGTTCATGTCCTGTGCCCTATGGTAGAATGTAAGCTCCTTGAAGACAGGGAATGTTTTGATTTTGTCTTTGTTTTACAAGGTACTTAGTTCAGTGCCTTGAAATTAGCACAGAGGCTGAAATTCATGTGGAGAGGAAAAGATCAAGAATCTCAACAGAAATAATGAAAAGAAACAGGAATGAAGGAGACCCAGCAGTGTCAGTTCCCAAAGTATGCTAAATATTGGTAATTATTAAAGCACTTTGGTACTGGTTAAAAAAAATAGATTTATCTAAAAATAGGTTTATTTAAAAATAGATTAGATATACAGTATACTGAAGCAAATGTATTTAATATTCTAGCATTTGACAAACACAAAGTTCTATTGTGACAAAGGCTCATTATTTGACAAAAAATTGGGGAAATTATCAGTATGGAAGAAATCGGATTGAGACTGACATGTCATACCTTATAATAAATACAAAGATTGTTTAAAAAAAAGAAATTAGCACAGAGGTTACTTAGCAAATATTTAGAGTTAGAAATTGATTTCATTGACCCAGGGATTTCTAGATGAGAACATTCTCATGCCAATAGAGTTTGGCAACTCTGCTGAAGCTTATTATCTTAGGATATGCCTAAATCACTAGAAAATGAAGCAATTTGTCTAAGATCACAGAATGTGTGTCATAGATGGCACTTGAACCCAAGTCTTCCTGGTTTTGAGACTGGTTCTCTATCCTCTATTGACTCATGATAAATGCTTGATGGATTTAATGGAAATAAAATAAGGTCATGGCTGCCAGGCATTTTGAGAAGTCAACAAATCAATATCCTCACTTTTTGAAAGCATCATGAACTCAGGCTACATGCTATAGTTGGAAAGAAGGAAAGAAAGAATTAGCAAGAAAGAAAATAAATTCTTAATTGAAAAAATAAAGATTTTAATTTTTAAAATTTGTTACCTTGATTCTTTTAATGTATAGTATAATATCTCCTTGTCTTCTGTGGATTGTCACAACAACAAAAAAATCTTGGAGTAAGCCTTATGGGAACAAACTTCTCAATATTTAGTGAAGCTAGATCCACAATCTCCATCCTTAGGCCAATTCTAAAAGTCTTCCCCCCTTATTAGGATATGCCTAAACCTGTGCTTGCCAATATAGCCTTTAAGAACTCAGGATTGATGCATTTGAGTTTCCACACACCAAGTGATGAGATTGAGGAGAGCAATTGGTACCAAATGTTGGAATATAGTCATGGGACATTCACAATGGCTTTTCTCTTTGAGATAAAAAGTAGGCTCATTTATGAGAAAAGTTTATACACAGAAATGAAGAAAATAGACATCAGGAGGGGTAAATATGAAATAGAACAGGGAGAGCATATAATTAGACACTATGAGGCATGGGGGAGGGAAATAGGAGGAAAGATATCATGAGGCATATTTCTGCTGCTGTTGAGGGCTAATCTAAAAAGGTTTCAACAAAGAAGGCATGGACCATTGGTAGATTTATATAAGAAATTTAACCTAAGGGTTTTTGACTTTCTGATTGGATACAGTAAGGTAGGGCTACCCAAGTCCTCCACTGAGGTGGGATTGTAAGGTTGAGTTGATCTCCATTAATACCTTTTCCTGTTGCCTCAGGGATTAATCTTATCAGTACTTCAGGATTTTTCTGCCAACCTCACCTACTTAGCCAGGACCTCATCAGGGTCACTTCCATGCCACAGTAAAGGATCAGAGGAGGGCTTTGCTGGAGGATGAAAGTGAAAAATACTGGACTGGAAACAAAGATAAAAGGCCCAATGAAAGCTGGCCTTCAAAACTGGTTAATAGTTGCTGACATTTCTTTAAACTTTTAAAGCATATTCTCATTTGATCCTCACACCAACTCTGTACAGTGATATTATGATCACTTTACCAATGAAAAAAGTGAGGTTCAAAAAGATGAAATGAATTTCAGGGGTGGCCAAGAGGGTTCTACAACTGATTTTCTTTTTTTTTTTTTAATAAAGCTTTTTATTTGCAAAACATATGAATGACCTTTCAACATTGACCTTTGCAAAAAAAACTTTTTTTTCCCAAGCTTTTCCTTTCCCTCCCCCCGCCCCCTACCCC